>MCJB01051989.1:40508-66743 GCA_002018475.1 Nicotiana obtusifolia
TATATACATATACGTATATATATATATATATATATATACATATACGTATATATATATATATATACACACATATAAATAAATAAATCAATATATAATATAGTATATGTATATATATATAAATACATATACTAAAATTTGCTTATTAATTAAAATTTATGACTTTTCAGGAGAAAAAGTTGGGCCGTCCGATGAGGCAAGATGAGTTATTCAAGGAGACTCATATTGTCAAGAAGAAGAAAGATTCGGATGAAGAAAGGTGGGTCGAGGACCGAGCCTCGGCTGTACATGTAAGTTTTCAATTTTCATTAAGTACTTTGATTTACTTTTATATAACTTTTGAATACTACTTCAATGTAATTTTTCTTATAGGGTCGCTTCACAACTGAGCTTGAAGAATTCGTACGCAGCCAGCCACCATCTCCATCGGGCGACCCAATCCAACCGTCGGACGAGGAAGCTGAAAGACTATGGATGCAGGCTGCTGGCGGTCCAAAATGGGGGAAGGTATACGGGCTTCCCGCTAAGAAATTCTACCGCTATAAGTGTGGAATGCAAAGAATAGGCACTTCCGCGCAAGCGGAGCAACTTGATGGGGAGTGCCTCTCCTCTATGCGGGAGAATATGGCAAAGCTCAATGCCGAGCTAGAAGCCGCCAAGGAAAGAGAGAAGGTTAGAGAAGAAAGAGAGAAGGTTAGAGATGCTCAGTATGTTGCCATACAAGAGCAGCTCAAATCTCTCTTGGCTTCTGGCGCTTTTCCGATTCCCCGGTTTCGTGAATCAACGTCAGAGGCTCGCCCTCCCCGTGCTACTTCCTCCCGTCATCCCCGTTATCATCCCTCCGGTCCTACACAACAACACCCTTATCCACAACATCTTGGTGATGAAACTTCATCGGACGATGACACTCCTAATGTAAATTAAACGTTAAATTGTAATAACATTTAACTAATGTATAAGTTCATTTGAACTTTATACTTTGTTATTGTTTAATGTTGTTGTTTAATGCTGCTGTTGTTTATTGTTGTTTTTGTTCTCGTTGTTGTTTATTGTTGTTGTTGTTGTTGTTGTTGTTGTTGTTTGTTTTTTGTTGTTGTCGTTGTTCCTGTTGTTTATGGCATAAAATGTCTATTTTAGGATTTTGGTAAGCTGGCAGGTGGTGTAGCTGCCAAAACAGGCTATTTTTAAAAAAAATGAACCAAAAAAAGCGACCAACTTTGGTCTCAAGTTGGTCGCTATTTACTGGAAAAAAAATCTGCATATTAGCGACCAACGTTGGTCGCTTTTTGGTCGCAAATCAATAAAAAAAGTTAAATTTTCAATTTTGCGACCAAGGTTGGTCGCTTTTTTTACCCAGATTTTAAAAATCTGGGAAAATGGCGACCAAGGTTGGTCGCTACTTAGAAAATAAAAAAAATAATTCAAAAGTAGCGACCAACATTGGTCGCAAATAGTAAATTACATTTTTTTCATTCTGCAGATTTGCGACCAATGTTGGTCGCAAATCTAAAATTAAAAAAAAAAATTATTTAGTTTTGCGACCAACTTTGGTCGCAATATACCCGATTAAATTAATTAACAAAACCATATAGCGACCAACTTTGGTCGCTAATTTGCGACCAAAGTCGGTCTCTACATATTTTTCCGGAATGTTTTGTATTTGCGACCAACATTGGTCGCAAATTTTTTGTGACTACCATACCAGGCCGATTTGGTCGCTTTTTGGTCGCTTTTGGGCAAATTGAAACCAATTTTGGTCGCTTTTTTCAGTCGCTTTTGACCTATTTTCTAGTAGTGTCTTGATTTAGAATTTCCATGCCTAAAAATACACTCAATTACATCTCATTATATACACCATTACCGTTAGCATCAATTTTGTTCTATTGAAGATCAAGTACGAGGAAAAAAGTTAATTGCATATATTCAAATACATATATAATTCGTCGGAATCATGATAAAGTTTCGCGTAATCAAGAAGAAATTAGGGGAGCATTATGACATAATTCTGAGTTGTCGTTATAATAATCCCATTTTTTTACCAGCCATTTGACCAAAAACAAATTTCCCTGAATGAAATTTTAATTTTTACGTACGATAACCATTTGAATAAAATGCACGCAAAGGCGATATGTTATAGAATAATAGAAATTAATAATATAATTAATCCTTCAATCCATAAATCCTTCTTATATATGGTCAAATATAGTTGCTTAGTATTAAACTATTAATTAAATTTTCAGTTTATCATCATCTCCTTTTACCTCTTTAGTCAATTTAGGCAGCTTCATCTCTTTGTGCTAAGAGTTTTTCGTAAACAACTTTTCTATCTCCGGGTAGGGGTAAGGTGTGAGTACACGCTACTCTCCCCAAATTCCACACGTAAAATTACACTGGGTTATTGTTGTTGTTGTTGTCGTCAATTTAGGCAGCTGCAAAAATCATAAACTTGGCAAATTTAAGGAGATGCCTTAAAATACTAATTACTCAATAATTAATTGCGCATTAGCTAATTACTGAGTTTAAAATTGTTGATGGGTCTTTACCATTAATCACTAAAAATATAAAGATTTGACCGGCCACTAATTTTGCATTGTTAACACAACCCAGTTTCCTCGTATCTAATTTAATGAACTTCTTTAATAGCAGTACGCAATATATTTGTTTCTTTTTTTTTTTATGCAATTAAATAAATACTATGTGCCATTATGTTGCACGCTTAGTCATCTTCCACTTAAAAGAGAGTTTCTCCAAATTTACGACTGTCTAAAATATTTTTCCAAAGAACGACAAAGAGTTTAATTAGTTAGGTAAAATAGCATATGGTAATTTATATAAATTCTAAATTTTTTAAATACCTACGTAACTTAGTTTTGAATTCAATGTTCAAACTACATATTTGACGCTGGCGCTGCTACTAGTATCTCGTAATGTTAAAGGACAGTCCAGTGCACAAGGCATTCCGCTTCAAGCAAATTCGGGAAAAGACCGCACCCCAAAAGTATAATATAGATAGTTTACCCTAATGCAATCATCAATGACTGCTTTCACGATTCGAATCCGTAACCAATAAATTACACGAAGAGAACTTTACCGTTGATCTAAAACTCGTCTTTCTTGTTAGAAACACAAAAGAAGTATATGTGCCTTCGGCATGAATTTATATATCTTTATTTACATCAATCACTTGGATTTACCATTAATTTGTTCAATGGTTTCTCCAAGTTAAAGAAAAACTACAAAGTAAAATATTCATAAATTGAAGAATGAGAAGACTCAAAACTATCAAAGAATTAATTTTCTAAACATTTCATCTATATGTCCATGATGATCAAAACGAAGTTTTTTTTTCTCCTCCTTAGCTTTCTTGGACGCCACGGAAGGTTTACAAAGATCATATTACCCACGAAAAGCCAATCATGCACCGTTGGAAAATTGCTATTGCATCCATAAGGGTGCTAATTAGCCCGTTAACCAATTAGCTAGTCCTCTTCCTCCTAAAACTCTAGTACTAGTCTGTATAAACACTACTGTGGGTGTTGAAAAACAAGGATTTTTTCACAAGACAAGAGATGAATGACTAGGGTTAGATATTCTCTGCATTCTTCGAAAGGATTTTTAGGCGGTGAAATTCATTGAAGGGATTTTTAGGCTGTGCAAACAAGAGATTTCATCCGTCTTGTAAGAATTCCCAACGACCAGTAATTCAAGTCATGATTGCTATAGACAATCTGCTTTTGTAAGGAGAAACCCGTAAGTCTCCTTGTTAGTATTTATGGGTTAAATACTACATGCACGGTGATAGACATGCCCGGCGATCCTATAAAAAGTCGATCATACACTGATTGAAGAACAAGAAGAAAAATAAAACAATTTAATTTTGGACTCGCCTTAACTAGGGCGAGAGAAGATTTGAAGTTTATGGGCACGAGCTGTTGCCGCCTTGATCAGGAATGTTGGTGCAAGAAGAAGAACCAGATGATGGAACTCGACCTCTTGGCAACGATGTCATCCATTCAGACACACCCATAGGCCTAGATGCTTTTGCTAATAATAAGGTATTTTGAGTGAGAATAATGGAGATAATAATAAGAAACAATGAAATGAATCTTCTAACTGAATCCATTATATTTGGAGGCAGACAATATTTGGAGGTTGTTGGGATAATGAGAATCATAACGAAATGTAACAGGGAATATTTATAGGCACGGAAATTCTATAAAACAGTAAGCGATTCAAACACGAATGAGTCAAGCTTTATTATTAATCCTATTAATTTTGACTTTGGCAAAATGTATTTCTAAGTGTTGACTTGGCAATGGTAGCAAGAAGTAAGAAGGTTGAATTGATTTTCCTTTAGTTTCCTATCAAAAGACATGGATTCCTTGGGCACAAAACAACATTAGTTTACGAGGGTTAGGTTGAAAAATGTACTAAAAATAATATTATCTACTGACTTTGGCAAACATAGGAGATTGCGTGATTACCGTACTGCATACGTACCCGAAAGTGTATTTGGTTGAATTCCAGACCACCCAAAAATTAAAAAGAAGGTTATAATCCTCTTGCTCTTGATCGATTTGAATAATATTTTACAATATTTTAACTTAAACTTTAAGTCTTATGGCCCTTGTTAACAAAAGAAAAAGAACACAAACACGTCCAACCTCTGTTCCCTGCTGACCAATTCGGCCGTCGACACCATCTTTTGACAATGTTTCACGTTCATTAAGGGTGTGTTTGGAAAATTATCAGATAATTGAAATTGAAATAATTATTAAGGTGATAATTATACAACCTATTAATTACATTATATTGTAATTACAATGATCATTTTGTTTGTCATGATGTAATTACAACTATAATTACAAGTGTACTATTTGGTTGAACAAGTGTGATTACACATTAAGATTAAATTTTAAATATAAAGTTAATTATCAAAAATTAAAAGTTTAAATTTAATAAATATATGCCTTTATAAATAATATTAAATTTGATATTTAAGATAGATTTATTTCTTGAAAATAAATTAATTACTAATCATATATTTGTAACTAATATTATAAAATAATTAATGTATATTTTTCAAATAATATTTAACTTTAATAAATTATAAGAACTAAGAGTACATATTTGTAAGAATATCATGGACTGCATGCTTGATAAAATAATTAATATTTATAAATATAATGCTATAACATTACTCAAATATTTTACTAAAAAATAATGCATCAATTTTAACTGAAAAATAAATGGAATGTAATCTGAATTAATAAGAAAATACTACTAAAGCAAATAAAATGGAAGCAAAAATATAACATAAATTCAAAATGCAAAAAAAATTAACATAATACCCTTAAAATTACATCATAACATAAAATAAGTTTCAATATAATTTAAGTAATTATAATTCAAAAGAAAAGAAAAAAATAAGTCTATAGCCTCATTCAACAACGAGATTCTACTTTAATGATATAACTCATTATGCTAAGTTTATTAATGATTCATTATTTTTAATTAGGAGGAGTAGTTTCAAATCTAGAATATTAGCACAATTATGCTAAATGAAGAGAAAGAAATGAGCAACTATATCGAATCATAAAAATAAATTTCGAAAAATAAAAATACTTTTAAATATTAAAAAGTAATCTATCATTTTAACATAGTTGACACGACCCGCTTTCTAACCAAGTCGTAACCGGCACTCGGTGCCTTACTTGACCGAGCGAACCATATAGGCTTTCCTATTCTGTTCTATTTCTATTATGCAATGCACCTCGACACAATTGAATATAATCTAAAGCAAATTCTTTTTTGGATCTTTAAATAAAATAATATTCTGAAAATAAATTCATGTTGTTATCTTAAATACATTAAAAACAAATGTAATGCAAGTGGACACCCATGACTCTGTTCTGACTCTGTCTATGAAGCTCCTAAGAAATACTGAATTATAATGCAAAATTTTGGAATCAACGAACTCCATGAACCAAAATGGAGCTCACTAAGTCTACTGATAATGGAGGAGGATATCCTAGCTCGTAGCCTACTTCCCTGCAAAATATGTGCCTACATTGATCCCATGAAGAGAACGTCAGTACACTACGACGGTACTCAGTAAGTAAACCAATCCTCTCACTAAAGCTGGAACGAGACTCTGAAAGAAGTATGTATGCCTAATAAAAGAACTATTCTAAAAGCTTCTAATGAAGAGTTGAAACAAACAACTCATATATCTATTATAAAATTCTTATTGATGTCATTCATGAAAATTCTCTTTCTTTTCTGAAAAAATATAAAACTCAAATAGATAAATATACAAACTTTCTTGAAACAATCCTTGTAAATTTTCTAGAGCATTTCCTTTTCTTTCCTTTTCTTTCCTTTGCTGGGGAGTTCCATTGATTCTGACATTCTTTCTGATTCTGATTCTGAAAATGTCACCATATGATCAGTATGGTGGACGATCTCAGTACGAGATGCACGAAGACCATAAAAGGGGAAGATTCATGAATCGATTGTAAATATGGAAAGAAAATCATCATTAGCTTTGATTATGCGCGATCCTCTATTATTACCATAACAGTTACATGCGAATTTAGTAACCAGTAATTAAGGCAATTAATGCCAATAATGAGTAAGAATTAAGCAAGGAAATCACTAAAGTTGTTTATCCTTATATAAGGACTCTTACCTCATTTTGTACGATCATCTGAATATCTCTAAATATATGCAATAAGCCTTTTATTTTGCTTGATTCAAGATTTCAATCCGCAATTCTGGGAGAACTTAGTAATCAACAATAAGCTTTCTTTCTTTTACTTATTATTACAATCATTTGTTTTATTTATGTATTTCTAAGAAAGTGAAGTAAATTTGGTTTATCAGTAACCCGATTTTCTTTAATATTAGCTTTGACCAATAAAATTATTTTTGGGTTAAACAAATTGGTTCTGTTACCGAGAATTTGATAATCTGTTTACTTTCTAAATTTTATTTTTTAGCAACAAAACATGTCTACTGCTAATGAAATTGATCAGGTGGGTGAGGGAGGTCAACCTCCTCCACCGCATCACACACCTACAGCTACTCCGCAGCATTCACGAGCAAGTTCACCCGAAAGGTCTGCTACTCGTACTGATGGGCAGCAAGTAGGCGAACAGGCTAACGAGCAATATACTTTGAAGCAGTTGATTGCACAACACGTGAATGAGTACTGCAGGCTTTTGGAGTGGAATGCCCAATATTGTACAAACTCCTCCACCAGTAAATACCTCCCTAGAAAATCCGCGTTCAGGACTCGACAATTCAGGAAGTGGATAAATACCAAACAAATCCAGAGATGGAGGATCAGGTACATCGAATAATTTTAATTTATAAAGTTTAGTACTAACTTTGCAGAAATAGCCCAAGGAGCAAAATGGGAAGATAGAGCAAATACCTGAAGTGCCACCAATAATCAAGGGTGTGGATATTGATAAATATTCCCAGCAGCCCTGGAAGCCAAGTGCAACACCTTTACCAATTCCCAAAAGGTAAAATATCCCTAAATATAATGGGACGTCCGACCTACGAGATCACGTTACTGCATTCACTACGGGGGTCAAAGGTAACGGTTTAACCAAGCAGGAAATTTAATCAGTCTAGGCCAAAAAGTTTGGTGAAACTCTCACGAAAGGGGTGTTAACATGGTATTCACTCTTACCTAAAAACTCTATTGACTCATTTGCTAAGCTTGCGAATTCCTTTATAAAAGCACATTCGGGAGCCTAAAAAGTAGAGAAGAGGACGGAAGATATTTTCAAAGTAAACAGGAAAGCACAGATCTGCTTAGAGAATTCGTAGATAGGTTCAAGGAGAAAGGATGTTGCCATAAGTACCTGATGATTTTGGAGGCTATGACGTTCGCAAGTAATTTGAATGCAAAGAGTCCGGAAGCCATGAGAAGGTTGAAAGAGAGTTTGCGGGAGTTTCCTGCAACTAATTGGATTGACGTCTACAATAGATACAGTAAGAAGATGCGAATAAAAGAAGTTACCTAGCCAAGGGCAAAAACAAAGGTCAGGATCTAGGCGTTCGAAAATGGAAAAGAGGTCTGGTAAGAATAGGTATCAATGGGACCTGCGAGACGAGATTCCCGAACTAAACAAGAACATGCACGGTTTGATTCAAGATCAAGACAGAAGGATACAAGTTCTTCTTCCTGATTCCAAAGGAGCGGGACACAGCCAAAAGTAATGATTGAAATTCTCAAGCCAGAATAGGAGATTACATTTTCAACGTCAATACATCAGAGTTAGTAGCCGTTCTAAGAGGAATGGGTGACAAGGTACGGTGACCGAAATAGATGAGGCCAGATCTTAGCAAAAAGAGTCATGAATTTTGGTGTGAGTTTCACAATGATCATAGCCATAGAATAGCAGATTGCAGGCTCTTATAGGGAGAAGTTGAATATTTATTGAAGCAAGGCTATCTCACTGTTTTGTTTAGTGAAAAAGAAAAACAATCTTACATGAAAAACATGCAAGAACCATCAAAGTCCCCACCGCCAAAGAGAACGGTAAACGTTATAACTAGGGGAGAAGAAGCTAACGGGGCAACAAACATGGCTGCAAGAATGACACCCAGGATTAACGTTACCAACGGGAAACAGGTTCGCCAAGTTTTGGAAGGTGACAACATAGTGTTGGATGATGAAAATGCGGACGACCTGATAATTCCTCATAATGATGCACTGGTAATATCTCTGCTTGTATATGATACTAATGTTAAACGAGTGTTCATTGACCCAGGTATCTTAGTAAACATCATCCTACTGAGGGTGATGAACGAGATACAAGCTAATGATCGAATCATACCAAAAGCACGGTCACTATCCGTGTTCGACAATTCAAGTGTTGTCACAAAAGGAGAAGTTGTATTGGCTACGTTTGCAGAAGGTGTAATCAAAGACACTAAATTCCTGGTGGTAGATGCGGACATAGCCTATAAAATAATTCTGGGAAGGTCGTGGATTCAACAGTCTCCAAGTCATTAAGTTCTCATCACAATGGGGAATTCGAAAAATACGGGGAGATCAACAGGCATCACGGGATATCAATTCAGTGGTGATCGCAAATGCAACATCCTAGGACGGAGGTGTGAAATAGCAATTAAAGAACTCAATTGAGGATAATTTAACACATAACTCAACTGGAAGCCCGAGAGGTCAAGCTGATATAGATTCGAGACGTGATATGATTCAAGAACCAGAGGAAAATAAGAATATCAAAACAACCATGGAAGAGCTTGAAGCTGTTATATTATTTGTTCATTGGCCTGACAGAAAAGTTTACATCGGAGGAAACCTGAGCCCGGAAATGAAAGGTAATGTAATTGAACTTTTACGTGCTAAAGTAATTGCTTTGCTTGGTCGCATTTAGACATGACAGGTATACCATAAGAGGTAATGACTCACAAGCTGAATGAGAACCCATTGCACCCAACTGTCAAACAGAAGAAAAGGAAGCAAGAGGCATTTAAAAATCAAGTAATCTAGAATGAGGTACAAAAACTTCTGAAAATTGGTTCAATATGAGAGGTATAGTACCCTTACTGGTTAGCCAATATTGTTGTAGTTCCAAAGAAAAATAGAAAGTGGCAAGTTTGTGTGGATTATACTGATTTAAATAAAGCTTACCCTACAGATTTATTTCCTTTACTGCATATAGATCAGTTAATTTATTCTACCGCAGGTTATGAACTTTTAAGTTTTTAGATTACTATTCTAGTTATAGTCCGATAAAGATGGATCCTCTAGATGAGGAAAAAACTTTGTTTATTATAGACAGGGAGACTTATTGCTACAAAGTCCTGTCGTTTGGCTTGGAAAATGCTGGAGCAATATACCAGAGATTGGTGACCAAAATATTTCAAGTAACACTTGGGAAAACCATGGAGGTCTACATAGATGATAGTTTGGCCACGTCAGCACAAACAGGTTACCATTTCCAACACTTGATTGAAACCTTCGAAATTCTCCGCAATTATAACATGAAGTTAAACCCGAAAAATGCGCCTTTGGCGTTGCTTCAGGTAAATTCATGGGATTTCTTGTCTCTAACAGGGGTATTGAAGTGAATCCCACGCAGATCAAAGTAATTGAGGAAATACCCTGATTCGCTTACGAGCTAAAAAGAGCTACAAATATTAACAGATAGGGTAGCAGCTTTGGGAAGGTTTATATCCAAATAGTCAGAAAAATATTTTAAATTCTTTTCAATATTGAAAAAGCAAAATAAATTTGAATGGACTAATGAATGCCATATTAAAGTCATGCTTATCAAAACTGTCCCTGTTAGCAAAGCCAAGAGACGGGGAGAGATTGCTCATTTACCTAGCTGTTTTAGAAGTAGAGGTAAGCGCGATACTGGTACGTGAAGACAAAGGTAAGCAATCTCCAATCTATTATGTTAGCAAATCCTTATTAGATGCCAAGACACGGTACCCACATTTAGAGAAACTTGCATTAGCATTAATTATGGCATCAAGAAAGTTATGACCTTATTTTCAATGTCATCCCATCTTTGTAATAACTGCTTTTCCACTAAGGAATATATTGCACAAACAAGAATTATCAGGAAGATTGGCTAAATGGGCTATAGAGCTTAGCAAATATGATATTATATATCAGCCTAGAACTGCCATGAAGTCTCAGGTACTAGTAGAGTTTGTAGCAGATTTCACCTCACACCTACTTCCTGAAGCAGAAAAAGAGCTACGAGTGTTCAATAGATCTAATCTGGGGACTTGGACCTTATTTACTGACGGTTCCTCAAATGTTAAAGGAGCAGGTTTGGGAATTATTTTAATTCCACCTTCAGGAGAATTCATAAGACAGGCAATAAAGTGTTATCCAATTACTAACAATGAGGCACAGTATGAAGCTATGATTGCAGGTTTAGAGCTCGCGAGAGAACTTGGTATCGAACAAATCATAATCAAAAGCGACTCGCAATTGGTACTAAACCAAATGCAAGGAACTTACGTGGCAAGAGAGACACGAATGCAGCAATACTTAGAAAAAGTATGAGAGTTATTGAGACAGTTCCAGACTTAGAAAGCTGTGCAAATACCTAGGGAATAAAACGCAAAAGATGATGCATTGGCAAGTCTGGCATCCATGGCTGATGCGTCGAATGCAGAAAATGCCGTTGTGGTACACTTTTTTCATTCAGCCCTCGGCCAAACCAATAATGAGGTAAGTTTCAATAATTTAACTTGGGATTGGAGAAATGAGTTTGTGAACTTTTGCAGCATGGAATTTTGCTCGAGGATAAAGAGAAATCCCAATTGCTACGATTGAAAGATGCTCAATACTGCCTAATAGGGGAAAATTCATATCGCAAATGTTTGGAGGACCTTTAGCACGGTGCCCTGGACCTTCATAAACTGAATATGTAATGAGAAAAGTACATGAAGGGCTCTGTGGTAATGATGCCGGGGGAAGATCGTTGGTAAAAACACTATTAAAAACATGATACTATTGGTAGAAAATGAAAGATGAAGTAGAACATTTTGTAGCAAGGTGCGACAAGTGCCAACGATATGCAAATAATATGCATCGACCAACAGAATTGCTACATTCAATCATATCACCGCGGTCATTCATGAAATGGGGGATGGATATTGTAGGTCCTCTGCCTTAAGCCAAGGGAAAAATACAATTTTTGTTAATTCTAATGGATTATTTCTCAAAATGGGTGGAAGCAGGTGCCTTTAAATGGGTACGAGAAAAGGAAGTTATGGACTTCATTTGGAGAAATATAATATGTCGATTTGGAGTCCCAAAGAAAATCGTTTGCGATAATGGCTCGCAATTCATAGGCGCGAAGGTTACTGATTTTTTTAGAAGTTGAAAAATTAAATGAATTACTTCAGCACCTTATCATCCCGTAGCTAATGGTCAAGATGAGTTGACAAATAAAGTCATCATCAACAACCTGAAGAAGTGATCGGAAGAATCAAAAGGCAAGTGCCGGGGGTATTGTGGGTTTACCGAACCACAACAAAAATAAGCAAGGGAGAAACCTCATTCTCGTTCGTGTATGGGACTGAGGCTTTAATTTTAGTGGATATAGGAGAACCAAGCACAAGTTCACGCATACAAATGAAGTGTCAAACGAAGATTAACTTCGTACAAACTTAGATTTGACAGAAGAGAGAAGGGAGGCAACTTTGATTCAGATGGCGGCACAAAAGCAGAGAATTGAACGGTACTACAACAGGAAGGCGAATCTGAGATATTTCAAGATTGGGGGCTTTATCCTCAAAAAAGTGTTCCGATCAACACAAGCGGAAAATTCAGGAAACTGAGTTCGAATTGGGAAGACCCATATAGAATTAAACGCATTGCTGGAAAAGGAGCATACGAGTTAGAAACTATGGATGGCAAGGTGTTACCATCCCATTGGAATGCAGTACATTTCAAGAAGTATTACTTGTGAAGAAGTTAATACCCACGGTCAGGTATCGTAGAACTTCATTTTTTACTTTGTTCATTTAAGTTTTACTAACCATTTTAGATGACAGGCAAAAAGTTTACTTGCACCAGGCGATAACATTAGACCTGAAAGGCACACGGAATACTTAATTATTCCTGATCGAGGTTACAACAATTCTTATGGCTAGGGTTAAGCAGTCATCATCTAAAAGGTTACTTCCGAGTCCCGTGTGTATTTCCTTTTTCAGGGAAAGGACCAAGTAAGGAGCTGATCTAGTGTTCAAGATCTCATGCTTCAATGCTCAAATACTAGGGGAACTATGCATATGAAGAAGTATACAATGAAATAAGGTGTACACCACGAAAGCGTTGCTTAGACAAAGTAAAAACCTTGAAGAAAATTTCAAATTTTCAAGCTTGCAGAAAGAATGGGCAGTAAAGAGTTGAAGAACCTATGGAAACTCCCACGAGCTTTTAGGTTAAGGTCATAGATTTAGTCACAGGAAAATAAACCCGTACTTGCAAACCTGCTATAAAGAAAGCAGTTATGAAAATATTGTACATGAATATTTGTTTGAAGGTTCAAAAATAAAATTTCTTCGAATTACTTCATATTTCATATCTTTGCACCAATATGAAGGTGAGACGTCATATTCATTAGTGTTGTTAATAGAAAAAGGCCCCTTTTTATGAAAAATCCATGCATATTAAAGATATGGACTATTAAAGCATTTTTGAATGCAAGTATAAACTCGAAATTAAATAGCAAAAAAGCATAATATGTTGCGAAATAATATTAATGTCAATATCCCGAAAATAGGGAGAGGAAAACTTCCCAAAAACCACTTTGAAACAACAAATTTTTTTTCCACGAACACCAAGTCACTTCTAAGACAAAAGGTGAAATATACTGAGGAGCATCATCAGTTGGGGCTAAAGGGATCAACTTGAGAAGACGAAGATTGGGCATCTTCTTAACCAGGAGCGAGTCCATCTCCATCACCTTTGAAACTTTCATTCTCGGCTATTGAGAAGTTTTGACGTTGCTGAATTTTCTCAATTACTTTCTTAGCTTTAGCAATTTCAGCATTAAGGTCAAAATCCTCTTGGTTAGCCTCAGTCAAAGTCTCGAGACGAGTATTCGAAAAATCCTAGCTAACATCAAGTGTTAACTTGTCTTCAAGAGCTTCATAATCTTTTTCCCACTACTCAATCTCAACCCTCAAGTCTTCTTTCTCAGCTTCCGAAGCTTCATAGGATGCCTTTAACGGTTCAAGAGAGCCCTCAAGGAATTGGATTTTATCAGAAGAAGTACGGAGATCCTCTTGAGCTTGGGTGAGTATCTGCACCAAATCACCCGCGTACACCTCCTTCTGATTAGAATTTCTTTTAAGCTTCTAATCTCTTCAGTTGCCTTTGATTGCCTCTGAACAAAGAAAGTCTATCCTTATCCTTTTCAACTTGATTGGAAGAGCCCTTCAAAACCGCTAATTCAGCGGAGGTTATCTTCAGTTATTGCTCCAAAGCCCTTTTTTCTTCAGTAAGAACACCCTTTTCAAGTTGAAGGCTTTCAAATTGTTCCTTCCATTATCAGCTTTGGTGCGCAGCTCAATCACTTGTTGATCAGTCCAAAATATCCTTCTCATGAGTTCCATACCTGTTAAATTGATCTATAGAAAGACAACAGAGAAGAGTTATAAACCTAGAAGAAAAGGAACAAATATAAGAGAATGGGGATATACCTTGAGGGCAGAATGAATAACACCATTCATTAAGGTCAAAGAGCTGTGGAATTCAAGTTTCTCTCTTTGCATGAGGCCTATCAATGGTTTCAACCATACAACAGCTTAGCTTGATTTCTTTAATAGATTCCTACCATCGGGGACTTCAACCAAAACTTTCTTAATGCCTTGTCTATCGTTAGAAGGTCTGGCTTCTTCACGAGAGGCAGCGGAATGAACGACAACAAGGGTGGCTGGAGGTAAGGAAACAAAAGAAATGGGAGGATTAACAGTAGTAGTAACTCTGGTCATTAGAAAAGAGCCAAGTGGTGGCTCTTCATAAACGGGGCCAAAGCCATCTTCACCCCCAAATCCTTGCACAAAAAGTCTATCAACAGGACTTGAGGGGGCATTAACAGAATGGTCAATATCTTCATCCTCAGAGACGTCCAAATGGACATTCTCAAGTTTACCAACAAGACAAAAAGGCACGGAACCTGAAGGTGGGTCTTGAGAAACAACGGCTTCATCATCTAAAATCACACGTCTCCTGACTTGTGGCTTCCTCACTAAGGAACCATCTTCATTGTCTTATTCTTCGTCGGAGTCACGGGCTTCAGCATTCTTCCTCTTAGAAGAAGATACACTCAGAATTTGTTCCTGTGCAGAGCTAACAAAACGTCTAGCATAAGGAACAGAAGCAGGGTTGAAGCCACGAATGACAAACCCTAGAAACAACAAAAACAAAAGGGATCAAAAGAATGAAAAAAGAACAAAGGGAAAGTAAACCATGGTAATGAAAAAAAATACCGTGAGTCTTCACTTTCCATCTAAATTTCTGAGAAAGAAATTTCCATAATCTCTGGTCCATGGGAGTAGCAGTTAATATATTTCTACCCAGTCACGAAAGTTAAGGATTTCTCTAAAAACTTCCATGATTACAAAAATAAACGTAAACGTATGTAAGAAAAATTGAAACATTGAGAAAAACAAAGAAAGAGAGAAAAATACTTATGTACGAAGTTCCACTGCTTAGGGAAGGGTATATTCTCATCATCCATTAAGTCATGAGTGGGAACACCTACAAAACGGGCATGCCAATCACAATCACTTTCGTCTTCCGGGCTGACTAAAACTCTCGTACTTCTTTCCACAAGAGAGAAAATATCCGCGAAAGAGCTTCGGGGAGTATAGATGGAGTAAGTGACAAAAAGTAAAAGGAGTGGAAAACAAATTTGACAATAAAGAAGGCAAGCTAATTCCCTCCACATGATCGGACCTATTTGGCGAAGGCAGACATTGAAGTAACAGTAAAATTCACCGATTACTAGGTCGATAGGAGGGTTA
Source organism: Nicotiana obtusifolia (assembly GCA_002018475.1). Classification (NCBI taxonomy): domain Eukaryota; kingdom Viridiplantae; phylum Streptophyta; class Magnoliopsida; order Solanales; family Solanaceae; genus Nicotiana; species Nicotiana obtusifolia. The sequence continues at coordinate 56,052 of MCJB01051989.1, forward strand.
AACCCTAAAGGAAAAAGGTAGGTATAAACAAATGAATAACCTTCATGATAAGAGGTAATTCTATCATCAACACTGGGGGTTACCACTAGGAAATTTAGTTTCCAGTTGCATTCACGACGAACCAAGGAAAGGAGACCAAAAGTGATCAAACTACGGTAATGGTCAACATGGTTAAGTGACACTATGGAAGACCTGTCTTTTCATAGCTTCACAATCTGATATGAAAGGAAATTATTGAGGAAAAATCTCAGACACAATGGGCTCTCGCATAGGTTCATTGTGGTCTTTCCCTCTAGAAGAAGATCTAGGGTTTATGGAAGTTCTAGCTCTAGAGGAAGAAGGTTTGGTAGTATTCTTCTAAGAAGGGGTAGAACTACGTTTAGATAAAGAGCCTAAGCTACAACGTCTGCCACCTCTTCTACTTCTAGTTGGGGAAGAAGAGGGGGGGGGGGACTCATCAACAATCTCTACCTTACGGGGATCCAATGATAAAAAAGGGTTTGAAGAACAGGAAGTCATCTTTAATGGTGAAAACACAGAGAAAGAGGAAGAACTACAAGAAGAGTTAGAATATGAATGCAAGAGATAAGAAGAGGTTTTCAAAGTTGTGTATGATACGGTATTTATAGGGAAAAACCTTTATCAGAAACCGTCATTATGAACTATCTTCATGGAACCGTCACTTCATAACTGATGCAGCAGCAGAAAACTATAAAAAAGGCGCTAAAAAATACAGAACCAATTACAATGAGACACGTGTCCTGGGTATTAAATGGACATGACATACGTCTCATTGTTTTTGAAGAAAGTATTATTATAGTTGGGAAGAGACGGAAAGACATTCCCGTCATAAATGAACTTACCACTGCCCGAATATTCAATTGAGAATATTCAGAAAGTGGGGGGACTATTTGTACTGATGAAAAAAAGACAAGACACGTAGACCAACAATGAGGTGACAAGTGATACTTATAATTGAGTCAATAAAGAAAGAGAGAAAGGCACAGATAAAGTACCCAAGGTGTTTTATCAGAGAAGGTACTAGATCTGACAGCTGAAAAAAAGAAAATAGGCACGATATGCATGAAGAGCATAAAAGGGGAACATTCATGAATCGGTTGTAAATATGGAAAGGAAATCAACATTAGCTTTGATTATGCACGATCCTCTATTATTACCATAACCGTTATACAAAAATTTAGTAATGGGTAATTAGGGCAATTAATGCCAATAATGAGTCAGGATTAAGTAAGGAAACTTTTACAGTTGTATATCCTTATATAAGGACTCTTACCTCATTTTGTATGGTCATCTGAATATCTCTAAATATATGCAATCAGCCTTTTATTTTACTTGATTTAAGATTTCAACCCGCAATTCTGGAAGAAATTAGCAATCAACAATAAGCTTTCTTTCTTTTACTTATTGTTACAATTATTTGTTTTATTTCTGTGTTTCTAAGAAAGTGAAGTAAATATGGTTATCAATAATCTGATTTTCTTTAATATTAGATTTAACCATAAAAACTATTTTTGGGTTAAACATCATTCTTGTGCCTTACCAGGGCACTTCTATCATAGTGCCCGAACTAACGGTACACTAAGTTCCTGCTCTGGCACGAGTAGTTCCGGGCTAACATAAACTACTAGAAGCTATGAACCCGTCTCAGAGATTTAAGGAAACTCCCAAAATATTCTTCTAAGTGATTCTTTGTACCACCAAAATTTAAAACAATGATATATCTCCATAATTCTCATCAAAACAGTTCCATAAAATCATGTAAAAGAATTTCAATAGTTTACACATTAAAGAAATGTATGCAAGTCATGGATGCATGAGACATGATTTACTAAATAACATACTATTCTTGTGTTATTAACTATGATAATTATCTAAGATCTTTTCTATAATTCTAATGGATAATGTGAGTCCACTCGTTCCATTCAGAGCCACATTAACATCCTATACAGTCCAAAAAATACTTATGGCATGATCTTTATGAGAAGACAACTTTAGTAAAACCACTGTCTGTAATCACCTTGATTCCTTGATATTAAATACCTTTGTTTGTTCCAATCCAGTGGGTTCAACTCACCAAAAATATCTATACATAGTTAATTTAAGAATCAATACTAGAAGTTCCAAGATTTCCAAAATATAAACAGCCTAGGTTTGATTCTTCTCTCCTTCTAGGGTTCATTGTTAACCTAAGTTTCTTTAGTAGCTTCTAGGAACAAATATCAACCATAAACCTCTAACAATTGTGGTTGAAAGCGGTTACAAAACTTATCTTGAATCGCGGAACCCTAGGTTAGCGGAGAGACCTTGTTCTTGAGTTCTTGTTGAGAATCTAGCAATTTTGAGATGGAATATTATTAGAATTGATGTTTGGAAGTAGTATTCTAACGTTAATCGCATTGAAAACTCACCTTAGGTAGTATGAGAACCCTTGGATGACTTGAGGATGGGATGAAAGGTTTAATCTTTAAAGAATGAAGCTATTTTCTCTCTCCCCGTCTCTTTTATTTAATTTAATGCCTTGGGCGTCCCAGTCCGCGCCCAACACTACCCACGACGCCTAAGTAAAATTATTTCTGATTTTGGCATTATGACTCGTGCCAAGCGCACCCCTGGGCATTCAAAAACGCGACCTAATTTTTTGATAGGACAGTCTTTAGTAAAACGCCTATAACTTTTTATAGGTGATCAAAATGAAAAACAATTTGAAGTGTTAGAAACTAGACTTCAAGGTCTGTCTTTTGATATAGCTCAAATCTCAATTCATTATATATTGATAGATATGCTCGTTGAAAATGTGCGGCTAAGGTCATTTTCATCCCTGAAACAACTCCAATATATTCCAATTAACTTCTCTCCTCTTATTACCATCCATTCAACCTTCTAAACATAAGATTTATGTATTTTATACCTTCGTAACTTTTCACACACCTTTGTGTAACTTAGAGTTTGAGTGAGAATATAATACTTACCAAAAGTTTTTTTTTTTTGTGCTTTACAATCGTTAAGTTTGCTTATAACCTTATCCAATAAAAAATTTCAACTTTAATGACATCTCATTATAAGTCAAGTTTGTGGATGCCTTATTCCCTCTACGATTATACGGTATAATTTTTTAGAAAAATTAGAATAATAACATAGCTAATTGTAATAAAAAAATAAAGAAAAGTAATTTTAAAAAAAATAAAGTATGAGAAATTATGTAGAAAGACGTGAAGTAAAGGTTGAGAAATTACCAGCAATTCTCAGCTCCCCTTGAGAATTGCAGAGTGTAATTACACACTCCTCAATTACACCCATTTACATGCTGACCATGTAATTACTTGATCAGACAAACATGCCAAAACTGTATAATTACATCTAATTACATCCAAATCCAATTACATGGTGGCTTTCCAAACAGGTCCTAAATATTGCTACTGTTAATTTCGAGACCCTGATATATTTCTTTTGACTGCTCAATTTTGTTTTCACTATTCTTACTCTCTAATTGCTTAACATATATGGTTTAAAAGCTTAACCAAATATTAATTGCTATTTAAAAGTGCCTTTTTAATTAATTAGTCAAAGACAAATTGCTTCTAAACAAAAATACTTTTTTTGAAAAATACTTTTCAAAATAAAGTAATTTTTAAAAATTTGACCAAACATGCTATTACACTCGTTGAATAACACGAGTATCGAAACTAGATAATGCAATAACATATAGATAAAAATTGCTATTTTTCCCTTTAAAATTGTATTTGAAAATGAACTCATTCTAATTAATCAAACGAGTCCATAGTTTAAAAAATGAGTTGAGAATTCATGATTCTTTTTTTCCGTTTCTTTCCTATAGAAGCTGCTTTAATTAACTTAACCCGCCCATAATGACAGCACTCCCAAAGACACTACTAATAAAGCAGTGCTCTCTTCCACTCAAACGGCTAACTCAGTTCTTTAGCAACAATGGCAGCACCCAAAATGGATATTATTGACAGTGAAAATCAGGAACCAAAACCATATGTTAGGTATACAACTTACATGGTATGTCCAGCAGTAATCTTTTCAAAAGAGTATTGGGATGCAGCAGCCGCCAAATGTAGAATGACAATGGTTGGAAAGCTCTTTAAAAGAAAGCCAAAAATGACAGCAACCCGAGCTAGTTTCAGTGCAAAATACCCTTTGAAAGGCCAAGTGAAGATTGTGACTTACGATTCTCTACATGTATTTCTTGATTTTACTAATGAAGAGGATTATGATGCTGTTCTGTTCAAGAAAGCATCATTGTTGCTGGTGCCCAATGGAGTTTTTCCGGTGGACCCCAGAATTTCACGGTCCATTTGTGAGTACTTTCTAGTGTTTGATTACATAGTCATTAACTCTCTCCGTGTCAATAATATTTGTGTCGTTATAAAAGATTGTAAAGTGAAATAGTTTAATTGTTTTCATACTTAGAAAAGAGTTTTTTTTTTCTTTTGTAAAAGTAATGATAGTGTGCGAGGGAGTTTGTATGCATCTTGGTACCCGTTGCCTCACGTCAACACAAGTACCAAATAACTCTGTCCATCAAGGCTAAGGTAGATAAGAAGAAATCACCTCCTCCACTAAGATTTAAAACCCGAGCGTCATGGTTCTGCTCCACTTAATTGACCATCAGGTCACATCCTTGGGTGCAATTATTAAAACATTTGTTTTAAGCAAGGAAGGTAAAAGTACAGTGGAGGCAAAAAATACTAGATGATATTTCCCGATCTGTCTAAGCAGGGGCAGAGTTATCCGATACTTGTGCTGGCGGGAAGTAGAAGGTACCCGGTTATATAGTCGAGGTGCGTGCAAGCTAAGGCCAGACACTGCCTTCACAAAAAAAAAGAAAAAGAAAAAAGAATACGAGGAAGGGCATAATATAGCTGTCTCCAAGTAAGGGTAAAGGAGGAGGGTCGGGTAAGTCGATACCACGTGCAAAAAAAAAATTTAGGAATGAATCGTGATATATATAGTTTCCACCGGCTAATTTGCACGAAACCTGGTTGATAGCCTGAGTGATTTTATTATAAGGAACTCTATGTGAGTTTCACAATATATAGTCCGTCTCAAGTTTGGATAAACGAGGGGGTCTGGGAAGAGGGTTGGCGTAGGACGATGGCGCCGGTAACAGTAGTTTTATGATCAAGGAATCCTTGAAAGTGATCAAGGATTGAGTAGTCTGTTTAAGTGACTAAGACATTGTTTAGCAGGATGCTTTGTCAAGAAAGCTAATTCCTATCTATATATATATATATCCTTACTTTTGTATCTGTGACCTGTTACACGTTGATAAGTTTACGTATGGACTGTCAATTTACTTTGTTAGACAGAGAAGTGTTGGGGTTGTTATCAGCATTTAAAATTTCAAAGATGAAGAGCAATTATAGGGGTATCAAATTTCTAAGTCACACCACGAAAGTTTAGGAGAGGGTGGTGGAAGTGAGGGTGACGAGGACGGTGTCTATATCCGACAACCAATTCGGGTTCATGCCTGGTCGTTCGACCACGAAAGCTATCCACCTTATTAGAAGGTTGGTGGAACAATACAGGGAAAGGAAGAAGGATCTGCACATGGTGTTTATTAACCTGGAGAAAGAGTACGGCAAGGTCCCTAGGAAGGTTCTCTGGAGATGCCCGGAGGTAAAAGGCAATCAAAGACATGTATGACGGAGCTAAGACTCGGGTTAGGACAGTGGGAGGCGACTCGGAGCATTTTCCGGTTGTTATGGGGTTACATCAAGGAATTGCGCTCAGCCCGTTCTTATATGCCCTAGTGATGGACGCACTGACACGACATATTCAAGGGGAGGATTCATGGTGTATGTTATTCGCTGATGACATAGTTCTGATTGATGAGATACAAGACACTGTTAACGAGAGGCTGGAGGTTTGGAGACAAGCCCTTGAGTATATGGGTTTCAAGTTGAGCAGGACAAAGACAGAGTACTTGGAGCGCAAGTTCAATGCCGAATCGAGGGAAGCGGGCGTGGACGTCAGGCTTGGATCACAGGTTATCCCCAAGAGAGATAGTTCAAGTACCTGGGATCAGTTATCCAGGAGGATGGAAAGATCGATGAGTACGTCACACACCTTATAAGGGTGGGTTGGATGAAATAGAAGTTAGCATCTGGAGTCCTGTGTGATAAGAAAGTGCCATTGATACTCAAAGGTAAGTTTTATAGAGCAGTGGTTAGACCGGCCATGTTGTATGCGGTAGAGTGTTAGCCGATTAAGAATTCACATATACAGAAGATGAAAGTAGCAGAGATGAGGATGTTGAGGTGGATGTGTGGGCACACTAGGATGGATAAGATTAGGAATGAAGATATTTGGGAGAAGGTGGGCGTGGCTCCTATAAATGACAAGATGCGAGAAGCGAGACTCAGATGGTTTGGGCATGTGCGGAGGAGAAGCCCTGATGCCCCGGTAAAAAGGTGTGAGCAGTTGGCTTTGGCGGGAACGAAAAGAGGTAGAGGGTGGCCTAAGAAGTATTGGGGAGAGGTGATCAGGCAGGACATGGCGCGACTTCAGATTTCTGAAGACATGGCCCTTGATAGGAAGCTGTGGAGATCGAGCATTAGGTTGTAGGTTAGGAGGTAATTGAGCATTTTTCTACTATAGGGTTTGTCTTAGATTTCTAGTGGTTTATGTTGTGTTCTCACTATTCTCCCGTTTTTCTTTACTGGTTATTGTATTGCGTTTCAACTATTTTTTGGTTTCTTATAATGCTTTATTAGTTATATGGTTTCTGTTGATGGTACTGATATATTGTCTCTTTAGTCTTTTTTGTTTTTTTGAGCGGAGGGTCTATCGGAAACAACCTCTCTACTCCATGTGGGTAGGGGTAAGGTCTGGGTACAAACTACACTCCCCAGACCTCTTACTTCTAGGATTTTACTAGGTTGTTGTTGCTGTTGTTGTTTTATAGCCTTTGCTTGGAAATGTTAAATTGCAATTTTAGGAGATGCTGGACCAAGGAACTCTCTGTCTGAGACTTAGTATTTACCGTTGTTGCACTATCTTTGGATTGAAAATTGCGGTCTTGGATTTTAGTTATTGGCATCATTAGTGTAGTTTCTGTGCTGTATTAGATGAATGGATATACTGCTATTGTAGTGCCTAGCTTTTGCTTTCTTTTGTGATCTCATCACTGAGCTTGACTAATAAAAAGTTCCGTACGCAGAAAGACGGTAATCATTGAGAAAATATGTAGTGGTAATGCAATGTAGAAATTTGTCAATAATAATAATAATAATGCTGTATAGAAGCAGAAACAAATGTTGTCAAATTGTTTCAATTCATTTTTCGGGTACCAGACTAAAAATAAGAAAATCTTAGAAATGAAAAAATTAAATGGAAGATAGGTAAAGAGAAAACTGATTGTGCTGGGAGTAATTTTAAAGTTATAGTCTTTGTCAAATAGTGTGTGCGGGGAAGCTCTTAGTTGACAATTTTCGTTTGAGTTTCAAGAAGGTAAGTGAAAATTCTCATCCTTTTTGCCTCCTGAAGAAAGTGCTTGTTTTTGAATAGTGTTTTGATGTAGTTTTTCATGGTTACCTTGTAATGCAGACAAGGATGAAACCGGATAATCACAGAGCTAAAGAAGAAGGCAGGGATGAAACACTTGGCATTATGGAGCTAGATAAGAATGAGCATATTGGTGGCGAAAATGAGTACGGGAGTAAGAAGTCAGAAGCAGCACCTAAAAACACCACATAGAAGATGGTTTGTAGTGAGCATATTGGTGGTGAAAATGAGTACGGGAGTAAGAAGTCAGAAGCAGCACCTAAAAACACCACATAGAAGATGGTTTGTATATTTCTGATTCAGTAGATTGTGTCCCAGAAGCAACTCATTCTGATTCCGAGGAAAGAGTCGCAAGTCCTGTCAATTGCAGTACTGAACCTCTGAAATACATGCTTCTGCGGAAACTAGTTGCAGTGGGTCAATTGGCCTTTCATTTGCTTCCGACGGGATTGCAGGAAGAAGTCCATCTGTTATGGATGTTAGTTCATCGATGTGTTCCACAGAGTCAGTGTCTTTCAGAGGGACTTATTCAAACCATAACAGCCAAAAGTCGTATGGCAGGTAACATTTTTCTGCCACTTATTTTTGGCATTTATTTGGATATCTTTTGAGAATGTCTGTGATAGTTTTAATTCCCCGTGCTTCAACTTTTTAGAGGGTGGAAATATGGAAGCAAGTCAACTAGTAATGCAGCTGATTGGGCATGTGCAACACTTAATCAGCCATTAGATGCTCTTACAATAGGCGAATGCCATGAGGATCGAAAATCAAAACCTCCGAAAGAATTGCAATATTCAACCTATAGGGGACTCCACGCAATAACCTTTCCAGAAAACTACTGTGAAAGCTTAGTCCCCGATTGTAAGCTCTCTTTGATAGGGAATTTCTTCCAAAGGAAGCCACAAATGAAAGAAATTCGAGCTGATTTCATTGCAAAGAACCCTCTGAAAGGCCAAGTGAAGATTATACATTACACTTCTCAACAAGTATCTCTTGATTTCACCAATGAAGTGGATTATGACACAGTTTTGTCCAAGAAAATGCTCATTGTTGCTGGCGCTGTCATACAGATGTCCTAGTGGTCGCGAGATATCCACCATGAAGTAGTGAGTGCTTTAAATCCAGTTTTGGTACCTCTACGTAATTTATCATGGCACCTCTTCTAATAGGAAGCACTGTAACAACTGTATATCCCGCCGTAAAAGCCTTAGCCTTTATCTTTTGCTTATGTCTATGGTTTTTGATTTTGCATAGATAAGATATCAAAATAATTTTTATTTACAGTTTATCCATATATTTAAGTGAGGATACTAAGACTGTGTTTTGCAGGAGGTTTTGTCAAGTGGATGACTTACTACATCTTTATGTTGCCTCTGTCATCAGTTATACATTGCTGAATTTTCACATTGACTATGTGCTACTTTTTTCCACTGAAGTGCTACAGTTAAATTTGTGCATGCCTCAAGTATGAATAGTTAATATTAAAATTGAGTCTGTTTTATCAGCTATTTATCGTTTGGGTAAAGAGAGCAATATTTAGCCTTTCTTGGAATTCTTTTTGTGTGAAGCGCACTTACGGGAAATGCTACACTAAGGAGCTCTTCATGTCTGAGTTCCAGTATTTACTTTTGGTGTAATATCTTTGGTTTGAAAATTTTGCTTAGCTTTAATTGTTGGCATCATAGTGTAATTTTTAGGCGTTGTTCGACAATTGCGTATGTTGTTGTCCTACTTCCTAGCTATAAATTTTTTATATTTTTCATTATGAGCTTGATAAAAACACAATATTGCAATAATAAAAGCAGAATTGAAAGTTAAATCATTTTATTCATTCTTTGGGTAACTGCACCTCCCTCAAAGAAATAGAAGGAAAAAAGAAGAAAGCCTTTAGATTAAGAAATCAAATGAAAGAGGGTAAGAGAAAATGGTGACGTATCGGTGCTGGGATTAAAAGTTATAGCCTTAGTGAACTAGTTAATGCAGAAGCTCTTATTTTGTCAGTTTTTTTTCACTAAGAGGGTTAGTGAAAATGTCTATCCTTTTCGCTTCGTGGAAAAGTGCTTGATTTAGAATTTTTATTGAAAGCCTTTTGTCATTCTTACCTTCTAATCCAGGGTAAACAGGAGCGGAAAGCAATGGATAAGGAGAGGGGTGTTATGGAGCTACAGAAGACTGAACGAGATGAGCTTATTGGTGGTGAAAATGAGTACAAGTCTGAGGCGGCAGAAGCAGTACTTGAAAAGCCAGACATACTTGAAGAGGTTTCAGATGTTTCTAATTCGCTACATTTCGTTCCAGAAGTAGCTCATCCTGATTTCGGAGACAGTGATGCAAGTCCTGTTAATTGTGATACAGGCACCTCTAAAATGCATCCTTCTATAGGAACTACTTGCTGCAGGCTAAGTGGCCTTTCAGCTCCACAGAATATGATTGATGGAACAAGTCCTTATCGAAGGAATATGATCTTTTTTTTTTATTCTCAATGGTTTACATGATCCCTATTTATAGTGCTAGAATACAAATCAAAGACCAATAGGGATTAGTATAGGAACTAAATCAAATCAATGGAAGATATGGAATAATAAAGATACTTTCCTAATATAAAATATATTCTCCTAATATAAAATATATTCTCCTAATAGTCCCCTTCAGCTTGAACGTGGATAGGCTGAAACGTTTAAGCTGGATCGAAACGAGTCAAATACGTATCTCGGGAGTCCTTTAGTAAAGATGTCCGCATACTGTGATGAAGACGGCACATGAAGAACTCGAATGTGACCGATCTGAACTTTCTCCCGAACAAAGTGAATATCCATTTCTACGTGTTTGGTACGCTGGTGCTGCACGGGGTTGCCTGACAAATAAACGGCTGAGATGTTGTCACAATAAACTACCGTAGCTTTGAGGACCGGAACATGAAGCTCAAGAAGCAAATTACGGATCCATGTAGCTTCAGCTGCGGCATTTGCTATCCCCCTATATTCGGCTTCAGCACTGGACCGGGATATGGTAGGTTGTCGTTTTGACGACCAAGAGATGAGATTGTTTCCCAGAAATATGCAATAGCCTGATGTAGAACGTCTAGTATCCGGGCATCCCCCCCAGTCGGCGTCAGAGTAGGCGACCAAAGTATGATCAGGA
>MCJB01051990.1:24585-40246 GCA_002018475.1 Nicotiana obtusifolia
GGGGGGGGGGGGTTGGGATATTTTATCCTTCAGGTCGTTCCCTTTGATAGCGCATGCATATGCGGTTACATGATTGTTTGGGTCAGTCGCTCCGTTGTATTTGGGGATTTCTAGCATACAGAATTTTTTGGGTATCGATTTCAGAGCCGTGCTCAGTGAAAAAGGTTTTTGCACGAACTTTTTGGAATCTAGGCCTTTAATTACTGGGGATTCTCTTGGGATTTGATCCACCCTGGAGTTGTATGTTTCCATCTTCTTGTTATTTGCCTCGATTTTCTTCTCCCCATATTCTATTCGTTTAGTTAGTTCTTCGAGCATCTTTATAATTCCGGGGTTTTCCCCCGATTCACACTCATTCAACCTTCCTACTACCGATCCATTCATATGGGTAATTTCCCATAAAGGGCCAGGCTCAACCCCTTTTCGAGATTTGGCTTCGGTTTTGTAACTGAGCTATCGCTGGCTGTTGGGCTTGCAACATTTCGAACATAATTCGGAGGATGATCACGTCGCTTTCATCATTTTGGGGATTTTGTGTCACCGATCGGGTTCCCCTATGAACGCTATTTGAGGGGCCGGTAAGCTGATATGCATCGACTGCCACTTGTGAATTAGCATCGATTGGACTTTCGTCACCGGGCGCTATGTTATTATTTTCGCCTTGATGATCGAACTCATTATCAACGTGTAGAGGTGCTGATTGAGAATTTGACATTTTAGTATTTCAAACCGGAATAAAAAACACTTCAAAGAGCAAGTGTGAAACAATGTGTGTGACAAAATGTTGTATCAAATATCCAGTATTATCCTTAGCCCCACGGGGGGCGCCAAACTGTTTACCCATAATTTCGGATAACAATTGAATTTATACGTGATTTTAAGGATATGTGGCCTAATTTGATACAAATTATGAGTAATATAGTGAAAGTTAAAGCAAAGAGATAAATTAAAAAGAAACACAAACCACCCCAGTTAGACACTATTGGCAGTTGGCTGATTCTTCTTGAGCAGAAATTGATTATAATCGAAATTGAAACAAGTTAACGATAAAATGATCCAAGAGAGCAATATATCACTGTTTTTTTCTTTTTATTGATGGTTCGTGAAAAAGGTGTCTTGTAAATGGTTCAACTCTCCCTTTATATAGTGGGGAGGTCATACATCTGGTGCAACTTTATACAAGGTAAAAATCTTTGCATAAGGTAAAAAATCTCCTGATTTGCTAATTAAGCGGTTCTATTGATTAGTGGCGAGATTCCTGCCGTGATGTTCGTCCCATTACGGGTATTCCGGTTTTCCGTCATTTAGGTTTAATGATCTTTCCTCGGACATTTTCGGAGTCAGGTTCGATTTTGGACTACAGGATCGGTGTTCTCGAGGTTGGACATTCTGGCTTTGTGTTCCGCTTCGATGAAGCTTGGGTTCGATCTTCGACCCTACGCATTCCGAATCCGATCTGTCGTGCAATAGTTGAACTCGATATTAACCATATAGAGTCGAGCCCGATTTTGACTATATATAGATGAGCCCGACTTTGACCGTATACAGGAAGGATGAAATTAAAGGTTGGAATTGGACAATGCATTAGATATAGAAGGTTACATGGCAAAACTTAAAGATTGGAATTAACTTAACATGTTTGGTAATTAGTTCATTTCTCTTTAGTATTAATTAAAATATTAGAATTTGTGTTTGCTAATTTGGTGCAATAAAAGTGAAGTAAAGTTTCAATACTCGCACTTTCTATCTAATTTTCACGAACTAACAATTAATATTGGGACATTATTAATTTTATTTAATAATAATCTTTGCAACTTTGTTAATTCTATCTAATAATGGCAATGTACTTTTAGAGTGTTTGAAACATTGAATTGTAAACAAATCTACAAATATATAACTTACTTAACATTGAAATCTCCCAAGTAGTATTGGAGAACCTTCGAAAGAATATAATTTATTAATTAAAGTGTTTGAGATAATACTAAATAAAGTTTCAAATAGGGACCATTGAAAGAATATAATTTATTAATTAAAGTGTTTGGCATAATGCTAAGTAAAAATATAAAATATGAACCTTTGAAATGATATAACCTATATTATTAAAGTTTAATGACCTGACTGATCGTTTTTTTTTTGGGTAAATATGATTTTATTATTTAGATATCAAACATTACATAGTAGGGGGGGGGGCATAAACCTTAGCTCCCCAAAAAAATACATGTACTTTGTCCTAGAGATACCTAAAAGGTGATAGGTATTTGCAATCCTCTTCCTTTGTTGATCAAAAGATTATAGTTGTGTCCAACCTAGGTTGATGAAATGGCTATCTATATTGGTATAATGATAGATAGTCATATATACAAAAGCAAAGTGAAATAAGTCTAGGTCGACCTTACTAATTACATGTATTCCTATTTCTAATGTAAGGGTTTGAGTTATCTTCCTTGATCTGTCCCATAACCTTTTGTCAAAATGTGAATGTTGACTGCTGAATGAGATGTGTGTCCACTGATTCCTTCTGATATCTCTTCCTTTTGGTTGCTTTGTAAAGCTGTTCCAATTTTCTTGGCAGTGGATAGGTGTATGGAGTGTCATTGTCTGTTTGAAAAGATCCTGCCTCTTGTGAAGGTTGCTGTGACTTCTGTGATCATTGGTGATGGCTGCTGCCTCTCTGTGTTTCTGTGGGCTTGCATTCTGGGAATTCTGCAGTTGCTCCCCAGAGAAATACAAGTGCCTTGTCTTGTAGGTACTTAATTGATGGTTGTCCTGCAGTGGCTGTTGGCTTCTGTTCTTGCTGGTGATGCTGTCTTGCACTCTCCTTATTGTTGTTGTTTCCCTGCTGATTTCTTGATGATCGGAGGTGTGGTTCAGTGTATGCTAGGAAGTAGTTGTGTGTTCATAGTTCCCACTGATGCTGTGCTGATTCTGGCCGCTAGTTTTGTATCTGCTGTTGCCGGTGAGAAACTGATGCATATTGAGCATTATGTTGATGTTGGGGTTGTTGAGTTTTAGGTTTGCTGATGGTTGTTTCAAGTCTTGCTGGGCTGCTTTTTGCTGAACAAACTTCCTGTTTGTGTTGAGCTCCTTCTTGCTGCTGAGTTGTTGCTTGCTGCTTTGCTAAACAAATTTCCTGTTTATGTTGAGTTCCTTCTTGCTGCTGAGTTGTTGCTTGCTGCCTATTTTGTTCCTGTTGGTGTTTCTGGAAGTCATAGGTACGCTGAACTGCTGCATGATGTTTATTCTGTTGGTGATGATGCTGCTGGTTTTCTGATGCGGTAGTGATTGTATCCATGAGTGTTGTCCTGCTTCTTGCTGAGTGGTGAGTTGATTCTTGTTGCTTGTTTTGTTTCTGCCTGTGCTATCTGTGGCTATTTTGTGTGCTTTGTTTTTGATTCTGGGGATGATGTAGTATGTGTTTCTGTTGTCTTCTCTGTGAGTTCTATTGTTTGTATAGGGGTAAGGTGATTGATGCAATTGCATTAGAATGAGCACCTGTGGTGCTAATACCAAAAAATGCAATTGCGCCAATAACCTTAGCCTATGACAATAGTTGTTTGTGATGCTGGAGGGGTCTTTGCTTCTGATGCACTTATGCTCTTTATGGGTGTTTCTGTTGTTCTTTTTAGTGCTGCTATTGAGTTTCTTTCTTGCTGTCTGCTTGATGGGGATGTGCTTCTCTCTTCCTTTCATGTTTTGTGTTACATTCGAACCATAGCTGTTGTGCTCCTGTTTCCTGCTTGTCGATTGTTGTTCCATTTGTTGTGTTTCTGTATATTTGAATGTGTTTTTGTTGCCATACTCCTGGAATTGCTTGTTTTTGCTGGGATTACTGCTTCTCTTAGCAATTTGGTCTTCCTTGCAATGCTCTGTCTTTGTAGTTCCTTGGTAGAAGTATATCTTCTGGTCTGCCTCTGCTGCCATTTGGTTCTCAGTAATCAGTTGACTACTATGTGTGGTGTATTTTGAGGCAGCTGATCCTTGTCTCATACTTCTCCTTTTGCTTTGCTGTTCTGTGATGTTTCGATTGTTGCTTCTGCTCTGGACAGTCTGTTGCTGCTGCTTCAATGAGCATGTTTTTTCCTCCTGTGTTTGCTGCTTGGCCTTCCATTGCATTGTTGTATATTTTCCTGTATTCCCAATACCCTGCACATGAAGAAGCCTAGTTTGAAAAGGATCTGCTTCTATTGATTGCTGCCAATGGTGTTGTTGCTGTTGATTCATTTGTGAGCAGTCTGCTGAGTTCTTTGCTTCTTGTCTGCTGTTGTGAACTGCCTCTGATGTTTCTTGATTAATGTACTGCCGCCAATATCCATGATGATTATTTTTAACTGAGTTCACTGCTGCTTGCTTGATGCTCCACCTTTCCCTTTGGTATTTTGAAGTGTCTAGTATGTTGCTGATGATATTGTTCTGGTGATGTCTATGTTGCTGCCTTTAGTGCTTCTTCTGTTCTTGTTGTGCTGTGTCTGATTTTTCCTTTTGAATTTGCTGCTGAAGTTGGGCTGCTGTTATAGGCAGCTTGATGATCCACAGGCCCTGCACATGAAGCAACTTAGTTAGTAAGTGCAAATACAGCATGTTGTTGAGAAGTGTTTCTCCCTTTGATTTTAAAAACACTCCTATGATCACTTTGTCACTTTCACTCTTAGGTATGGGCATTTCAATTTGTCTGCGTTTAGGATTTTCCTTCCAGTTGAGTCAAGTTGATTAAAGTGATGACACTCAATTCTACCAGAGTTGAGAGCATAATTGGCAAGATGATCAGCGAGCTTGTTTCCCTCCCTATATGTGTGTGAGACTACCAGTCCAAGGGAGTCTTTGAGTTGGAGGATGTCCTCAATATGCTCTGCTATGCACCAGGGTGGTTTCAATGTGCCATTGATGATATTGTTTAGTAGCATTGAGTCAGTCTGTATCCAGATGTTGTTGAGTTTTTGTGTGTTACAGTATCTTAGTGCTTCCAGTATTGCTTTTGTTTCTGCTTCTGTGTTTTATTTTCTAGATCTCCGTTCCCTAATTAAGACTTTCCATATGTGCTTTTAATGTTTTTATGACTCGCAGGGATGGTTGGTTTGGGTTTGAAAGGATTTGGGCTAAAATCCAAACAATTGGTTCCTTAATTGTGGCGTGCGATGGTCAAGTTTGACTTGAGTCAACACTTTTAGTAAAAAACCTTGGAACTAGAATTTGATGGTTCCAATAGGTTCGTATGATAATTTTGGACTTGGTCGTGTGTTCGGATCGAATTTCAGATGATCCGAGAGCGTTTCGGCACTTATTGTTGAAAATTGGCTCATTGAAGGCCTTTAAGTTCTTCAAATTTTGTTTGAAGTAGACTTTGGTGTTATTGAAGTCTACTTGGGTTTCCCAACCTGGAAATAGGTCCGTACGGTAATTTATAACTTGTACATAAAGTTTGGTGTCAATCTGGAATCCTTAGATAATATTCGAACGCGTTTGTCGAAGTTTGGATGGTTGAAAGATTAAAGAATGATTTGTTCATCGATTCATAATTTTGATCTTATTTGATGTGATATGAGGCTTCAGCTAAGTTCGTATCATGTTTTAGGATGGGCTGGTGTGGTTGGATGGGGTCTCGAGGGCCTCGGATGCAAATATGATTGGAATCGAATTTAGTTTAGGACATAGGGAACTGCTGGAGGTTTCACATATGTGCAATGGCACCTGCGGTAAAATGGCAACGCGAGCACGCAGAAGCGGCCCTAGGATTGCAGAAGCTGACTTTGGGCTGGAGCAAGGTTTCTTCCTCATCTGCCAGTCTGCAGATGCGATGGAGGCTCCGCATTAGCGAATACGAACTGGTTGGCGGAGATCGCAGAAGCGGAGAATGTCGGTAGAAGCGGACCTCCAGAAGCGAATCCTCGTTCGCAAAAGCAAGAAGGCTGGAGGCTGGGGGGGATTGCAGATGCGGCATTTTGACCGCACCTGCGGTTCTACAGATGCAATTAAATTACCGCAGGTGCAAAAATCGTTGGGTAGAGGGTACATTTATTTCGGGACTTAGCCTATTTTCTACATACTTCTACTTGGTCGTAGGCAAATTTGAGAGCTCTTTTGTGGAGGATTCCATCAACATTACAAGGTAAGTAACCTCTACCCATTTTAAAGTTAAATACACAGGTTACGGGTAGATTAAACATGGAAATTAGAGTAAATTTGTGAGATTTTGTTGGAATCTAGTGCTTGAGTAAAATTGGGATTCGATCACGGATTTGGTTACGAAAATCGAATAAATTATATATCTTGAGTTCGTGAGATCGTGAGTAACGTTTTTCTTTGAAAAATTTTAGAATCCGGGGGCCCGTGGGTGATTTATGGACTTTTCGAATTTGGTTGAGAAATTAGTTTAATAGTTACATTATGAACTTTTGAGCATATATTTATTAGTTTATACAACTCTTCGATTTGTTTCGGAGTTCTCAGCGTCGTTTGAGGAGTTCTAGTAAGGTTAAAAAGCCGGGTTGAGGACTTGGAGCGAGGTAAGTGTAACGCCTCATAAAAGTTTCACCTATAACCCGGAGTTTCGTTGTGCCAAGGTAGACTTCAAATTTTTCGTAATGTCTTTTGTGCTAACAAATGCCTCGGCAGCTTTCATGGATCTTATAAATCAAGTCTTCAAGAGTTGTCGGTATAATTGGCAGAGGTCTCAAGGGCGTCGGGTAGAGTTTGGATGGTTAACGGATCGAATTTGGAGTCTGAAAGATTGCTAAAGCTGGGACTCTTCTGGTGCAGTTGCACCTGTGGAGCTCTGATCACAGGAGCGAGCAAAGGAGTGCTGGTGCGGCTATGGGGAGGATTGTGTAGGGATCGCAGGTGCGGATGCACATCCAAGCGAGGTTGATCATAGAAGAGGATATGAGAGAGGATAAAGGGGGTCAGGCTTTGCTGCTGAAGCGGACGTGTGAGCGCAGAAGCGCTTCCGTAAGTGCGGAGTCTAGGAGCTTAAGTGAGCTCCGCAGATGCGGATGATTGACCGCAAAATTAGTACCGCAGAGTTGGCTCATCACGCAGTTTGGCTGGTTCCCACTGAGAGGGAGAGGATTTGGAGGTTCATTGATGGCCTAACCTATCAGTTGCTTTTTGTCATGACTCATGTGACTGTATCTGGTGCTCGATTTGACTAGCTGGTAAATATTGCTCGGCGACTAAAAATGGTCCGTAGTCAAGAGCGCAGAGGGAGGCGAAGAGGTATCGTGGATCGGGTGGTTTCGGCAGTGTTCCTTCGGTCAGTTCTACCACCCCAGGGGTCGTCCTTACAGGCCTGCTCAGATAGCTCGTCTAGTTCATCGTGGTGCATCATCCAGCCATGGTTCATACCGTGCTAGACCGGGCCAGTCATCCCTAAATGCCCTCCCAGCTCAAAGTTCATCTCGAGCACCTTCAATTTAGAGTTCGTCTGCACCAGGTCTTTTTGGTAGTTATTCTGGTTCTCGGGGTCCGCCTCGGTATTTGCCACCATTTTCCGATAGGGGATGTTTTGAGTGTGGAAAGTTGGGTCATGTGAAGAGGTTCTGTCCTCGCCTTACGGGAGGTCCAATTCAGCAGAGGAGTCAGGCCACGAATTCTACACCAGTTACTTCACCACCCGTCCCAGCTAGCTCGGGTGGGGTTCAGGCAGCTAGGGGTCGCCCAAGAGGGAAAGGCCAATCAGGCGGCGGTCAGGCCTGATTCTATGTTATTCCTGCTAGGCCAAACGTCGTTGCTTTAGACACAGTGATCACAGGTATTGTCTCAGTATGCCACATGGATGCTTCTGTATTATTTGACCATTGTTCCACTTATTCGTATGTACCATCGTATTTTGCTCATTATTTGGATATGCCCCGTGAGTCCTTAGTTTCATCTGTTGATGTATCTATGCCAGTAGGCAATATCGTTGTTGTGGACCGTGTATATCGGTCAGGTGTGGTGATTATTGGAGGATTGGAGATGAGAGTTAATCTCTTATTGCTTAGTATAGTTGATTTCGACGTGATCTTGGGTATGGATTGGTTGTCTCCATGTCATGCTATTTTAGTTTGTCACACTAAGATCGTGACGTTGGCGATGCCGGATTTCCCAAGGATCGAGTGGAGAGGTTCTCTAGACTATGTCCCCAACAGAGTGATTTCATATTTGAAGGCCCAACTGATGGTTGGAAAGGGATATCTATTTTATTTGGCCTTTGTGAGGGATGTGGGTGCACCAATTCTATTTGTGAAGAAGAAGGATGGCGCTATGATGATGTGCATCGACTATAGGCAAGTGAACAAAGATACAATCAAGAACAAGTATCCTTTGCCGCGTATTGATGATCTATTTGACCAGCTTCAGGGGGCGAGGGTGTTCTCTAAGATTGATTTGAGGTCTAGGCATCACCAGTTGAAGATTCAGGACTCGAATACTCTAAAGATGATATTCAGGACCCGTTATGGTTATTATGAGTTCCTTGTGATGTCTTTTGGGCTGACCAACGCCCTAGCAGCATTCATGCATCTGATGAACAATGTATTTCAACCTTATGTCGACTCGTTCGTCATAGTATTCATAGTATCTTAATGTACTCTCGTTGCGAGGAGGAGCATGCCTAGCATGTGAGGATTGTGTTGCAGTAGTTTAGGGAAGAGAAGCTTTATGCCAAGTTCTCTAAGTGTGAGTTTCGACTTAGTTTAGTGGCATTCTTGGGGCACGTGGTGTCCAGTGAGGGGATTCAGGCGGATCCGAAGAAGATAGAGGCGGTTCAGAGTTGGCCCAGACTGTCCTTAACTACGGAGATTCGGAGCTTTCTCGGCTTGGCCGGTTATTATCGTCGCTTCGTGGAGGGTTTCTTGTTTATTGCATCGCCTTTGACAAAATTGACGCAGAAGTGTACTACTTTCAGGTGGTCGGATGAGTGTGAAGGAAGCTTTCAGAAGCTCAAGACCGCCTTGACCACAACTCCAGTTCTAGTTTTGCCTTCAACTTCTGGCTCTTATACAATGTATTGTGATGCTTCTTTGATCGGTATTGGGTATGTCTTGATCCAGGAGGGTAGACTGATTGCTTGTGCTTCGTGTCAATTGAAGCCTCATAAGAAGAACTATCCCGTCACGATTTGGAGTTGGCTGCCATCGTTTATGCATTGAAGATCTTGAGGCATTATCTCTACAGTGTGTCATGTGAGGTATTTACGAATCAGCGGAGTCTCCAGCACTTGTTCAAACAAAAGGATCTAAATTTGAGGCAGCGGAGATGGTTGGAGCTGCGGAAGTTTGATGCTATTTGGGTGATAGTGGATCGGCTGACCAATTCCACGCACTTCATTCTAGTTGGGACTACTTATTCTTCGGAGAAGTTAACTGAGATTTACATCCGCAAGATTGTTCACCATCACGGTGTGCCTGTGTCCACCATTTCAGATCGTGGCACGCAATTTACATCGCAGTTTTGGAAAGTTATGCAGTGAGAGTTGGGCACCCAGGTTGAGTTTAGTACAACATTTCACCCTTAGATGGACGGGCAGTCCGACTGCACTGTTCAGATATTGGAGGATATGCTATGCACTTGTGTCATTGATTTCGGGGGTTCTGGGGATCAGTTTCCACCGCTCACAGAGTTTGCCTACAAAAACAACTACCACTCGAGCATTCAGATGGCTCCATATAAGGCTTTATATGGGAGACGGTGTCGATCTCCGATGGGTTAGTTTGAGCCGGCTGAGGCTAGGCAAATGGGTACTGACTTGGTTTAGAATGCTTTGGACAAGGTCAAATTGATTCAGGATCGCTTCGCAGGATGCAGTCTAAACAGAAAAGTTACGCCAATAGGACGGTTTGTGATGTTGCTTTCATGGTTAGGGAGAAGGTACTGCTCAAGGTTTCACCCATGAAGGGTGTTATGAGATTCGAGAAGAACCTCAAGTTGAGACCTTGATATATTGGGCCGTTTGAGGTACTTTAGAGGATTTGAGAGGTGGCTTACAAGCTTACCTTGCCACCTAGTTTGTCGAGTGCGCATCCAGTATTTCATTTTCTATGCTCCGGAAGTATGTCGGCGATCCGTCTCATGTTTTGACTTATGATGTGGAGCCGATGGCCATTTTGGATCGGCAGGTTCCAAAGTTCAGGTCAAAGGACATAGCTTTAGTGAAGGTGCAGTGGAGAGGCCAGCCAGCTGAGAAGGCTACATGGGAGACCGAGCCGAAGATGAGGAGCAGATAGCCACGCCTATTTGTGACTCCAGGCACGTTTCTAGACTCGTTCAAGGACGAACGTTTGTTTAAGAGAGGGAAGATGTAATGACCCGACCGGTTGTTTTGAGAGTTGTAGCCCTGTTCCCCTATTTACTGCTCATTTTATGCTTTATAGCTCCTATGTGACTTACCGGGGTTGTTGGTTTGGGTCCGGAGGGGATTTCCGAATGAATTGAGATACTTAATCTCAAGGTTGAAAGATTAAGTTGAAATGGTTGGCCGGATGTTGACTTGTGTGTAAATGACTCCGGAATAGAGTTTTGATGGTTCTGTTAGCTCCGTTGGGTGATTTTGGACTTAGGAGTTTTTCCGGATTGTGATTCGGAAGTCTGTAGTTGAATTAGGCTTGAAAAGGCGAAAGTTAGAAATTTAAAAGTTTGATCGAGAGTGGACTTTGTGGTTAACGGGCTCGGGTTGGGATTCCAGGAGTTGGGAGTAGATCTCTGGTGTCATTTGTGACTTGTGTGAAAAATTTGAGTTCAATCTGGATGTGATTTGATAAGTTTCAGCGTCGTTTGTAGAAGTTGGAATTCCTTAGTCTCAATAGTCACTAATTGGGGTGCCATTCGTGTTTTTGATGTTGGTTGATGTGATTTGAGGGCTCGGCGAAGTTCGTATCGTGTTTAAAAGCTTGTTGGTATAATTTGTTGAGGTCCCTGGGGCCTCGGGTGGAGTTCGGATGGTTAACAAATCGAATTTGGAGTTTGAAAGATTGCTGAAGCTGCGAGTCTTCTGGTGCAACCAAACCTGCGGAGCTTCAGTCGCAGGTTCAAGCTCGCAGGTGCGAGCAAGGGAGAGCAAGTGCGGCCATGGGGAGAACTGTGCAGGGATCACAAGCGCGAAAAATGTTCCGCAGATGCGGATGCGCATCCGCAGAAGCGGATGTGTAAGCGCAGAAGCACTTCCACGGGTGTGGATTTTGGTGCCCAGGTGCGGAGTCTGGGAGCTTAAGTGAGCTCCGTAGATGAAGATGATTGGCCGCAAAAGCGGTACCGTAGAAGCAGATTTTTGGACCGCAAAAGCGGGATAACTGAGCAATGTTTAAATTCGAAGGGTTTCGTGATTTTTCTCATTTTGAACTTTACAAACTCGGTCTAAGGTGATTTTTGAGAGGATTTTCGAGGGGTTTCTTGAGATAAGTCACTTGTGATCACTTTTATTCAATAATCTTGTTTTCCCTTTGAATTTCTCACCTAGTTTGTGTGTTTTTAAGGTGTAATTTAGTATGATTGGACTCGTGGCGGAATGGGCTTCTGGATATTGTGACTTTTATTGGATTCTGAGACGTGGTCCTAGGGGTCGGCTTTTGAGTGGGCTTTTTGACTTTTAATTAAAAGCTTAGTGATGTTATATGGAATTGATTCCTTTAGCTCGTGTTGATTGTATCGAACTATTTGTTGCTAGATTCAAGGCATTGGGAGGTCGTTTCGTGAGGCAAGGGCTTGTTGGAGTAGAGTTTCGCACAGTTTGAGGTAAGTAATACTCCTAAACTTGGTTCTGAGGGTGTGAAACCCCTAATTTCGTGTTATGTGATTGGTGTTGAGGTGACGCATGTGCCAGGTAACAGGCCTGTAGGTGTGCACTGTAAGAATTGTGACTCGATTGATTTATAGGGAACTGAATAATTATTTAAGCTTGTTGTTACCCGTATTTTTACCATGTGATATAACTATAGAGTTGTCAATCATGTTAGAAATTCCGTTTAAGATGCATGTTGAACTATTTGCTAAACTTGCCATTTTTTTATACTCGGTCACAACTATTATTTGCATAATATGTCTCTGTCTCTGTTGTCCTTATTTGCTACATCATATCATTATTGTGTGGGCTGAATAAAATGATTCTGGTGAGCCGAGAGAATGAAGAGATTAGTGACTGAGTGATGTTTAGGGTTTTTATTGTGAGTGGTATTTGTAGGATCGTGCTGCATGTCGTAGCAGGCTTTATTGATTGATGCCACGATTTGGCTTATTATAGCGCTTGGGCTAGATAGGCCCCTCCGGAGTCTACACACCCACAGTGGGCGCAATGCTAGCAGTTATGACATTTGGGCTGGATCTGCCCTGCTTATTTGCATTTAGGCTGGATCTGCCCTGTTTTATTTGCATGTGGGCTGGATATGCCCTAGGACGGATCTGCCCTGTTGTGTGTTTTGTTATGAAATCTGAAAGCATGTCTAAGTTCTTGTTCGAAGCATGTCTAAATTCTTGTACCTGCACTTGTAGAATATAAGTATCTGAGATATCATTATCATATTTTCTCTAAGTTTCCGTACTATTAAATGTTGAAAGTGCACCGTAATAATTGGACTTGTCACTATTTTCAGTCCAAAGGTCAGATTTGTTGCTTATTGAGTTGGTTGTACTCACGCTACACCCTGCACCTTGTGTGCAAATCCAGGTGCTTCCGGTCATGGCGGTTGCTGACTTACAGAGTCCAGACCTTCGGAGATCATCGAGGTAGCTGCTTGGCGTTTGCAGACCTTGACTCTCCTCCCTTTTCTTTCAATTTATTTATTCAGCATTGCTTATTAGATAGTGTACCAGACTTTGTCTTTTTCGTAGATACTCATGTACTTAGTAACACCCTAATTTTTGGTGGAATTTATGTATTTAATTATGATTTCCTATTCTATTTTAAGAGAATTTCCTTTATTTAAACTGTTTTAGTATCTTTCAAAGATTTAAAGTGTTGGAAATGTCTGAATAGTCGGCTTGCCTAGTACCGTGATAGGTGCCATCACGACGGGTTGATTTTGGTTCGTGGCAGTATTGATGCAAATAAATTTGATCAAGTGTTATCAATGCCATCTATGAACAAGACAAGAAAAGGCGTTGGTTAGCCTTGGAGAAGATCCAAGCGTCCATAAATCTTGCTATGGACGAATCTTGTGTTGAAGATGTACATTTGTGTCTATGTTGTATTATTATGTAATTATTGAAGACATTAATTCTTATTTGTTTGGTCCTGCGTGACTATTCTTTAAATTAGCCAAATTGTGGCCTTTTTGTTAATTAGTTGTTTCCTAGTTGATTTAGGTTAACTAGTTATTCTTTTCCTAGTTGATTTAGGTAAAGGCTCATTCTATATAAGCCTAAACACTTAATTATTTTGATACCTTTTGACATTATTATCAATCAAAAAAACGGCAGCACATTGCTCCCAAAATCGTGTGAATTAACTTGTCCAATTTTGGTGTGATTCAAAATTGAACTTGTTCCTTTGTTTGATCGAACAGATTGCAAGACCATCGTTGTCTTGAGGGTTGTTCGTATAGTATAGGTACTCCGTGACTTCATCAAGAAGGTAAGTAGACTAGTTCCTACTTGTTGTCTTGATAGTTCGTTGAGCGTCTTACTTCTATCAACGTATAGTTTGTTGTTTGTGTGGTTAAGTTTGACATCTAATTTAGGTGTAAGTCATTCGTTTGGGCCTGATAGTTGGCCATATATGTTGTTGGACTTGGGCGTTGGATTCAAGCTTACTCTACTGCTCCTATGAGCTTGAGATTTGGGTCTACTGGTCGTATGAAAGTAAAGCTGTTGATGGCCCAGAAACAACACTGAGTTATTTTGTATTAGGCCTGTCACTATTCTATTGGGCTTATAGTCGTTTCTTCTATAACTGTTCATATTTGAGTTTACATTATTCCATTTGGGCATGTAATAACATGCAATAACGAATAATAGGAAAATTAGTGAAAGGGGGCTGGGGGTATTCTAAACCTCGCATGAACGGGTAGAAAACTTGCCTATAGGATTTAATTGCCTTGTTTGATATTTATTTGACGTGCTTGATTATAAACACTAATAGAAATCATGCCTATAGGAATCACACACTTCACTTAACTTGTCTAATACTTGCAGATTAATCAAAGCATGCTAGTTTACGTAATTACTATACTTGTTTCCATGCCTACTACTGTGCGCTCTTAGACAGCACGCTTATAGAAGTCAAACGTCTAGTCGTATAAATCTATATCATATAGTATGTCAAAATCATACCATTGTTGTATGGTAGATTCTATTATTTCTTCCATAATTAGTAAGTCAAATATTTTTTCTTTAACATTATTGTTAAGTTTTCTAAGTATATATAGTATCAGTATCTTATATTGTTCATTGTTATCTAACAAATAAGTATTCACCATTTTCATTAATTTCTAAACATTTATTCCCTCTAATCTCTATATATGCTATGCCAGTTTTATCATATTATATTAAAGTTATAATGAACATTTTGTTTAGTCACTACCATACTTTTTTCGGCTTTAATCATCTACCCTAGCAGCGCCTCAACACTGTGTACTCCCCTTAACACGGCCTCCTTGCCTTTTCCGGTTTCCACCTTAGGACGGCATAGCCTGGGCTTGACTACTCTCAGCCTACTTACTCATATGGCAAACTTACTAAAGATGTTCAATAAAACAATACTATAACATGATTAAACTAATATAACATTTAAGAGATTATCAGGAATATAAAAGTTTAGCTATTCATAATGATAAATGAATTTACCTCTGTTGGTAGATTTTCCTGTGTAGTATCTGAAGTAGTTTGTGATATATGCTCCATGTATGAACAAAGTAGTTTATTTCTTAATATATATTTTTGTACAAAGAGAGGGGTCAGTGAGATGAGAGAAGTGAGCAACTTTGCCCGTGAAGGCTTCTGTTGGGCTTGCTTCCTCCGTCTCTGCCTTCTTCTATTTATACAAGAAAAAGCTATTAACAAAAAGTCCTAATTGCCCTTTAACTTTACAGATGGGCGGTTCTAATTAAAAGTCAAAAAGTAAAAAGTTAATCGTCCTTTTCTTTACACTTGGACGATTGAAAATTAAAGATCAAAAGCAAAATACTATGCTATTTTTGGCTTTATTACATAGCTGTCTTTTTTATGTCCCTTTCTTTACTTTATGTCGCTTTCTTTGCAAGATTTTCTTTCTTCTTTCCTCCTTTTCCTCTTTCAATTACTCCTTTGCAGTAACTTGTCTTCTTCTTCTTTGCAGTATCTTGTGTAGTATCCTTTTCCATTCATTGCATTTCTTTTTGCAGTATCTTTCTTTGTCTTCAATTTTCTTCTTTTGTTTTCTCCTCTTCAATGCTTTGTGTAGTAGTTTTTCAGACATTTCTTTCTCCTCCTTTAGGTGTAGTATCTTTCCTTCATTTTTTCCTCCTTCTTTAATGTTTTGCTGACTTCTCATCTTCTTTTTCTTTCCTCTTTTCTTTGTCTTCATTAGTAGTTGTAGAATCACTCCATGTTAAAATCTGGAATGACATTATCTTCTCCATTACATTTCGAGCATTTATGTTCTTAATATCTAGGTCCTATCATTTTGCAATATCGTGATAATAAATTTTCTGAAATAAAATTTTTCTTTATAGCTCTTGTGATTGGTATTTCCTCTGGCTGTAATAGACTAATAATCCAT
>MCJB01051991.1:0-21970 GCA_002018475.1 Nicotiana obtusifolia
GCCTACTCCGAACGCGCATTTTTCCGGGTTCAGCTTCATGTTGTATCTCTTCAGAATGTCGAATGTTTCCTGCAAATGACTAAGATGGTCCTCTGCTCGCAGGGACTTAACTAGCATATCATCAATGTAAACCTCCATGGTTTTACCTAGTTGGTTTTCAAACATTTTATTCACCAGACGCTGGTATGTAGCCCCCGCATTCTTAAGCCCGAATGGCATCACAATATAGCAATAAGTGCCATATTTAGTGATGAAGGACGTTTTTTCATGATCGTCCTTATCCATTTGTATCTGGTTGTTTCCAGAATAGGCATCGAGAAAACTTAGAGTCTCGTGGCCAGCTGTAGCATCGATCATACGATCGATGTTGGGCAGCGGGAAAGAGTCTTTGGGGCAGGCTCTATTTAAATCCTTATAATCTATGCACATTCTAAGCTTGTTTCCCTTTTTTGGTACTACCACTACGTTAGCTAACCATTCAGGATATTTTACTTCCCGAATGGACCCTATATTTAAAAGCTTAGTTACCTCTTCCTGAATGAAGGCCTGTTTGGCGGAATTTTGGATCGACACTCAGCTTATGCGTCGCAATCTCCGGTGGTATGCCTGTCATATCCAAATGGGACCAAGCAAAAGAGTGTTCGTTAGCCGAAAGGAAAGAGAGTAATTTTCCCCTGAGCTCGGAGTTTAAACCCGAGCCCAGGTATACCTTCCGGTTGGGCGCATCGTGACGGATTGAGATTTGTTCCAACTCTTCGATCGTTGATTTGGTTGCATCAGCTTCATCGGGGGCAACGAAGGATCGAGGTACCCCAAAATCGTCTTCATTTGGTTGCTTTCCCTCAAATTCATCATTCGAGGGCGGCTTCTGTAATTGCTATTTAGCTTTCTATTGGTGATCGATGGACTTCGATGTTGTTTCTTCTATTGCGAACATTTCCCTCGCTGCATGCTGCTCCCCATAAACGGTGGTGACCCCTTCAACTGAGGGGAACTTCAACATCTGGTGCAAAGTTGATGGTACCGCCCTAATGTCATGTATCCAGGGCCTTCCGAGCAGGGCGTTGTATCTCATATCACCTTCGATTACACAGAATCTTGTTGCCCTGGAGGTACCAGCTATGTTCACCATTAATGTTATTTCTCCCTTAGTTGTCTCTGCTGCCATATTGAAACCATTGAGTATCCGGACTTCGGAGACGATTTGACTTGTTAGTCCCAACTGTTCGACGACCCAGGACCGGATTATGTTGGCTGAACTTCCAGGGTCGATAAGAACGCGTTTTACTCGGGTATCGTGTATCATCATTGATATCACCAATGCATAGTTATGAGATTGTGCAAGGTCCTCGATTTCCCTATCGCTAAAGCATAAAGTCCCTTCGGGAGTATAGTCTCGAGTTCGTTTCTCACGGGTGATGGAGATTTTTGTACGCTTCAATACCGGTACCTGGGGTGCGTCCACTCCTCTAATTATCATGTTGATAGTATGTTTCGGTTCCCTTTGATCTGCCGGCCTATCCCTGTTCTCATAATGAGTCTTTTGCTCGGTCACTAAGAAATTCTCGAAGATGCCCGTTTTCGAGCAATCGGGCAACCTCCTCTCTCAACTGTCTGCAATCTTCGGTTCTATGGCCATGAGTGCCATGGTATTTACATACGAGGTTAGGATCCCTCTTGGCGTGATCGGTTTGAAGTGGTCTTGGCCATCTGGTGTCTTTGATGCGGCCAATTGCTGAGACCAAAGTTGCCGAATCAACATTAAAGTTGTATTCGGACAACCGGGGTGCTTCTCGTCGATCATTATTTTTCTCGAAGTTGCCCTTTGGCAACGGCCTCCTGTTCCTTTGGTTCCCTTCGTACCTATTTTCCTGTCTCGGGACCTTGAGTCCCCTCGACAAAAGCCGCCGATCTTCTGGGTACGGTCGATGTCTGTCTCGGCTTGACCTTAGTTCTAGAAAATTGTCTCTTTGAGGTCGATCAAAAACCTTAGCTGTATAAGAGGAACCCGATTCGATTCCGACCTGATCATCCTCTATTCTGATTTTCGACTGATACCGGTTGTGGATATCTGCCCATGTGATGGCCGGGTACTCGATCAAACTCTGCTTTAGCTGCCTTGATGCGGCAGAACTACCGGTGTTTAACCCTTGAGTGAAAGCTTGCACTGCCCAGTCGTCTGTAACCGATGGCAAATCCATCCGCTCCATTTGGAATCGGGATACGAACTCCCTTAGCGTTTCACTATCACGCTGTCTGACTTTGAATAAATCAGACTTCCTTGTTTCAACTTTAATAGTCCCTGCATGGGCTTTGACAAATGTATCTGCTAACATGGCGAAGGAGTCAATGGAGTTTGGTGGTAAATTGTGATACCAAGTCATCGCTCCTTTTCATAGAGTTTCTCCGAATTTTTTCAGGAGGACGGACTCGATTTCATCGTCCTCGAGGTCGTTTCCCTTTATAGCACAAGTATAGGCTGTTACGTGCTCATTCGGGTCCGAGGTTCCGTTGTACTTAGGAATATCAGGCATGCGAAATTTTTTGGGGATCGGCTTCGGAGCGGCGCTGGATGGGAATGGTTTTTGTATGAACTTTTTGGCATCCAAACCCTTCAACACCGGAGGTGCTCCCGGTATCTGGTCTACCCTCGAGTTATACGTTTCGACTTTTTTGTCGTTGGCTTCGATCCTTTTTTCGCCAGTTTCGATCCGCTTGGTTAACTCTTCCAGCATTTTGATAATTCCGGAATTGACCCCCGCACCGCTTTCATCCGGTGTCACTACGACTGGTTCATTTTGTCCGATTGCTGCTTGAGGGGTAGCATTTTCTGTTCTGTCTGGGCTCCGGGTGCGGCTTTGCAGTTGGGCTATAGCTACTTGTTGAGCTTGTAGCATGTCAAATATTACCCTGAGGCTGATTTCACCCTCTCCGCTTTGTTGAATTCCTGAGCGGTTCTCCCCTCGGATGCTGTGTGTTGAGCCGGATGCTTGGTCGGCTTCGATCGCCACCTGAGAATTGACATCGGCTGGGACTTCATGTCCGGGAAAATTGTTGTTTTTCATTTGGTTGTTGATCTCGTTACTGAGGGGGAGTGATTGTGCCATGATTAATCTCTGTACTGAAAAACAGAGAATTCTGCAAAGAGCAAGTGTAAAATTGTGTTTTTAAGAAAAGGCGTATCAAAAATTTACTAATATCCTTAGCCCCACGGTGGGCGCCTAACTGTTTACCCTTAAAACCGGATAACAATTGAATTTGTTCGCAGAGCTAAGGATTCGTAAATTAATTTGATACCAAATGAGAGTATGTCGCGAGTATTCAGAGTATAATAAGAGAGATAGAGCAATCAAACCGTAAATATATGATAATTGATCACGAATCGTAAGCAGTGGAATAGTTCTTTGACAAACAGTAATTGAGAGCTTAATATTGAATTCTGATGAACAGTAGAGATGATAAGGAATGATAAAGTATACTGCCTTGTCTGATATGAAAACAAAAACGTGCCCTCTAATGAAGGGTCTCCGCCTTTTTTATAGGCAAGTCCAAAAGTCATAGGTAAGTGTAAGAGTCATAATAAAAGCAGGGAACTGATTACAAGGGAAATCTTATTAATTATGGGATTTAATACCCTTAAATGATAGCATAACGGCCGTAATGGTTGAGATAATTAATTCTGACGAAACATCCGATGATTAGCGAGATGTTCGGGTTGGAGCCTGTTCTCAACCACGAAGCGTCTCCTGGCCGACTATACCGGCTGTCTTATTTCGGTCACTCCATCCTACGCGACCGATTTGCTGATCCCAGACCGGGACACCCGGTCTCATATTGTACCCAAACACGACTTCACTTAGGTGTATCCGACCCAATACACAATTCAATTCAGACTCCCAGTTAGTGATGCTCCTTTGGTACCTTAGCCATACCAGCATTCCCTTTCACAAGCTTCCGGAGTACTGATAATCAAATCTTACAAAAATATTAATATAATACTATATTCATTTTACTAGGATGTTAAGTAGTTAGTTTAGAAATTTTTTAATGTATATAATATAATTTTAAAAAATAAATTTTAAAATAATTTAAACTTTTTATGTATTTAATTTTATGAATTTAAGAGGATAACTATTTTTTTTTGGAAAATATTTAGTTATCCTTTCAATGAAAACAATAAACTTTTTTTTGAAACATGTACTCTCAAATCTCTTATAAGGCATGACATCGTATTATTTATATTAGGAAAAATGTATAAGTATCTCTAGAAAAAATTTATCCGTATCGGGTGTTTATACCCAATATAATTAAGCTAACCATAGAAGACAACTAAGATCTAAGAGCCTTATTTTAAATAGATAAAAAAATTTAAAAAAAGAAATAACAACGTAAAAGAAGTAAGGTCTAAGAGTCCTTCTTTTTTCATTCTTTGACTATTCCGAAACAATAGCCTACTAATTCAGATTAAGAACTATAACATAAAGAAGATTTATTTAAGCTTTTACATTTTCTACTTTTAAATGGCAAGAATCTTTCATAAAGCATGATGGTGTTTTGTTCAATTTAAATTGAATTTACTTTTACAATGATAGCTACTGGAAAGTAATGTAAAGTATTTTGCCAAGAACTCAACCATAAGTTTATATTATGGGAGACAGATTTTTGAGGTAAGCATATATTATTAGTTGCAACTACGCAGTAATAAAAAATTACAAATATAGCTACGATATTAAAATAGAAGTAAAAAAAACTTTTCCAGATAAAAGCTAAAATATGTTTGTATAATAATTATACTTACAACAAGTAGAAGGAAAAACAATGATGTTGGTAACGGCGTAATGGCCGATGATGGCCTTGGTGGCGCAAAATATAAAAATGTACCGTCGATTTAATGTTACTGTTAGCATAACGGAGATGTGGGAATATTAAGTATTTTAGAAGAATATTATTATATTTAATATATTTCAAAACCCATTAACTATAGTTAAATACTAATAATTCTATTTAAACAAAGTGACATGTGTTGATTGTTTAATGGCCGGGTGTATACATGCAGTCCGGGTAAGTATTTTCCAATTATCTCTGACCTATAGTCAAATTTTTAACTACACACTTTATCTTTGGGGGGTCCTATTATCCCCTAAACTATTTTAAAATGTAATAAATATGCCCTTAATTGATGACGTGGCAAGGGGAGTATTCACTCTCTTGAAAGCATGTGAGAGGCAAAATTTAAGTTTAAAACTTATTAGTTTATACAAGTGATAACTTTTGATTGAAAATAATATCATTATTATATACTTAATTTATTATAACTATAACTCAGACTAATAGTATTTTTTATGCTTTTTTTATACACAAGTCCAGTCCCTTTTTTCTTTTTCACCGACGACAAATCCGACTCACCGAAGCCGCCTCTACCAACATAGACAATAAACTCTGCCGTTTTTAGGCAACTTTTTTTATATGAAGAAACCACTCCCTAACGTTGCTGAGCTCCCAAATAGTATATATGATTTATCGGCGTCATACCTCTATCGATTCCTCCGGCGACCGGAGAATAGTAAAACAAATGGTTCTAGAATAAAAACCTACCCACACCATTGCTAAAAAAATTACCGCTGATGGCGAGT
Source organism: Nicotiana obtusifolia (assembly GCA_002018475.1). Taxonomy (NCBI): domain Eukaryota; kingdom Viridiplantae; phylum Streptophyta; class Magnoliopsida; order Solanales; family Solanaceae; genus Nicotiana; species Nicotiana obtusifolia. The sequence continues at coordinate 5,634 of MCJB01051991.1, forward strand.
TCTCCAGCATTACCGCCGGCGAAGACTCAACGGTACTGTTTTGGCTCGGACTACGATTTACTAATTCACATTTGTCGGCATCCATGTACATGAAATTGGAATATAATAAGAAAGAAAAAAGAAGAGAAAAAAAAAATCATTAGGTGGCAGTGCGTGCACAACACTCTCCACTAGAAATTTGGTTGTCCAATTTGAAGGGTGTATTTATTTCATTTTAAAAAGGTTCAGGGGAGTAATAAGATCCTAGCAAAGATAAAGTGTGTAGTTGAAAATCCGACTATAAGTTAAGGGTATTTATGCATTTTCCCTTTATATTATTTTATTAGTAATAAATCTCATACATTTTAACATGTAAGTTATTTGCATTTTGTTTCTAATAATATTTTATTATATAAAATTTCTTTTTTTTTTTCAGTTCAGTTATTTGTTTTTTCACTTTATATTATCTTATATTTAATTAGTTAAATAAAATTTTCGTGTAAAGGATTTCTATTATGTAAGGGGGGTCAAATTCATTTAGAAAAATAAGGATAACATAAATTCTATAGTATAGGAGGTGTAACAAAATATAAGGATGTATTTGTAATTGAGCAATATTATACCCCACTAATTTCTTTTCGACATCGTTATACTAATTGACGTCTGCAATTAAACTAGGCCGACGGATCCAGCCTCCGGTGAACCCGCCGGCACTTTCTCCCGTCGAATCAAATCGCCGGCAACTTCACTGACCTCACAGCACAGGTACGGCTCTTCTTCCACTCGTTCTGCGGGTGCTGTCTGTGTTTTTCATTCAATTTTGAGCTCATTCTCCTTCTCTGACAAATAAATTCAAAAATTTGCTCGAATAGAGACTTCGCCAATTAATTACAATTTTTTAGAATTCCTTTTCTTGTGGATTTTGCTGCAGGTAGAATTACTTTTCAGGATTTTAAGTTAACCTATGCAGATTACCACTACAGACTATTACTCTGTGAAAGTGTGTGCAAATTTATATTCACTCCGTTTCAATTTAGATGATGGGGTTTGACTAGGCACAAAGTTTAAGAAAAAAAAGAATCTTTGAAACACGTGCTCCTAAAAGCTTAAGGTCCCTTTGTGGGACCATGGCATATTTGTGACTATAAAAGCTTATTATTAAAAGTAAAGTGTATAAAATAAAAAGTTTAAAGTTAAATTATTTCCAAATATAGAAATATGTTAACGAACTAATAAGTAAAGCGTGTCATTTAAATTGAAACAGAGAGAGTATTGTATAAATATATAATTTAAATTATATACACTGACACTGTAAATATTTTATTTTACTATCAATGATTCTTAACCTGTGATAGCAAGTCAATTACCATTTTATGGAGTCACCATTTAATGACTACCATAAATATTTGAGTTTACGTTTTATACAACGTTAATTTAAGCAATTTTACACCATCATGTCACCTATGATAAATATTTTCCTGCTCCTGGTATTTACACCAAACCAATGAATATAAGACTTATGTCTTGCATATACACTTTTTAATACTTGATCATGGTTAAGTGATATGCATTTTCACTTTAATTTATTGATTCTTAAGGTTAATTGTTTAGTTAGGGGTAAACACTAGGTGCAAGTAAGTATGCCTATTGTAGTAGGTATCATGTCTTATTTTTATGATTAAAAATCTCTCATTTTAAGGAGGCTTACCTGCAGATATCTTTTAAGCGACGTGATGGTGTAAATACTTTTTACACTAACGGTGTATATAACTTGAAATTCTGAATATTTATGTGTAATTACCTTATAATTTACCTAATTGTGTAAAAAAGCTTTACATCTCAGTGCATAGAAATTGAACTCTAAACATATAATTTTTTAAATCGATGTCCAAATGCTTAATCAGCTCGTGCTTCTTGGCTGGAGTTTTATGTAAATCGTCGCAGTTTGGTGCTATTTTGCTTTATTTTATTGTTATCTTTTGGATTTCTGCTTTCATATGATTCTTTTTTTTTTTTTTTTGGAAATCAGTATAGCTAAGAGAGTACAACAATATGATTGATTTTGTATATATCATTTTATAAAGTTGATAGTTGGTTCTGCTGATTTTTCTGAATTATGAGAGAAGACAAGAAGTAGAGCAGCTGCAGACAAACTTATTAGTCTTTGGGCTCTATCATTAAAGAGGTTTTGTGGACCAGTTTGGTTGGTAACAGAAGTAGCCGTTCAGTTGTAAGAAAAGCTGTATTTTCTAGAAAGGTTTAGCATTTTCAAGAGTTTGCGCAGATGAAACAACTCGAAGAAAAATCTTATAGATTAGGTGTGAAGAAAAGATGTTATGCACAAACTTCGAAAATTTTAACATCTCTCTTCAAAGTCAGAGATGGTTCTAAGACTTATTCTTTTGTGCTTATCAATACCCATTTCATATGTACTTTTCCTATAATGAAGCCCAAAGTTTGTGGTTGAAGCTCATCGGAAAGAAAATTCATTTTCTCCTTTTGTTTATTTTTATAGGGTGTATTTTGAGGAAGGTGAATGCTCAAATCATTCTTTTTAGTGGAAAAATATATCCGGAGCTGATGAAATTTGTGTCCCTTCGCCACTATGTATAAGCTGGTGCAAGCTGATTGAGTTGTTTATGATACAACTTTTAGCTTGAGTATTCTGAGCATCCTCCCTCTTTGTCGACTTAGTAGCTTTAACTTTACAGGAAATTTATTTACTAGATGTAATTCTGCAAAAGTAAAACAAAAGAAATAATGGATGATCGGATTGTTCTTGACAAGGGTCAAAAAAGGCAGTTGCCTCAGTGGATGTTTGCTACTTCTGCTGCTGATCAAGTAAAGGAAAAAGTCAAAACTGATCATGTAGACAGTAATAATAATACAGAGGAGGAAATTGTCGCCCAGAAGCAGAGCAGGTTGAGAAACAGAAAGACTAAGGACAAAAAGGAAGCATTCACCGAGGAATCATCCACACATATTTTAGTATGCCAAACAACCAAAAGAAGCAGAAGAAAGTTAATCCTACCAAATGATGATTATAATGATGAAAGCGGGTTGATGGGGAGTGAATGTGACAGGATGAAGGTAAATGGTAATGTACCGTTGCCTTTGTTGAGGAGACAGAAACAAAAAACGAAGAATTCCAAGATTGAGGGAGGTGCTGAGATGGAAGAGTCAAAAACAAAAGCAAGTTATAGAAGTGGCTTAAGGAAGAGAAACTGCAGCAGCATGAAGGAGAATTCTAATGAAGCTGGCCCTAGTTTAAGGAGGCAGAAACAGAAAGTAAAAACTTCCAGGAATGAGAATTGTGCTGATATTAAAGAGTCGACCCCAAAAACAGATGATGAGGATTTGACTGTTGAAGATCTACTGAGCATAGCGGAAGAGGTGATCTGCTAAGTTCTCTTGAGGTCTCCTAAACAATTCTTCAGTTTTGCCATCTAAAAGTAATGTTCACATTTGGCCAGAAATGTGGTATCTCAGATGATTTTACTGTTCATTTTTGCAGTATGCAGGTGATTCTGATGAAGATTTGACTGTTGAAGATTTACTGAGCATTGCTAAGGAGGTGATTGTTGTTACTTAAATCCTAGTAGTTTCGGATCATCTGAATTATTTACTAAAGCTTTACTTGCTATTTAAAATTAGAGGAACTACTTCGATTATTATTTAAAACAGGGTACTAGGCAATTAATCTGTGGCATCTCATTGAATGATCTGTAAAAGATATAATATTGTCTCAGAGTTCTTGTTGTTTGGTATAAAAAGTTGCTGTTTCAATTCTGTAGTAAATATGAGACCTTGTTTGTTATCTTATTTTTCCTTTCCTGGCAGTATGTGAATGAGAATGAGCAAGCTGCATCAGGCAAAAGAAAAATTGGTCCAATGGAGGATGCTATTTGCATGTCAATAGGCTCTTTAAGTTGCACTGAAGTCGATAATCAATCTTTGAGAAGAGAAGAAAGAAATTCTGATAGAATTTCAATTCCAGAGATAACAATTGAAGATGCTCCTCCTAAGCTTAACCTGTCCGAGAATCCTACTCAAGACATGTTAGATGTGTTTTTGGGCCCTTTGTTGAAGAAAACTCATGAGGAGAAGAGAGTTGAACTAGTTAGAGAAGACATGATGAGTTTAGCTCACGATCCAAACAAGAAAAAGCAGAGCGATCCTTCTGAGGGTCTACCAGTTTTGGTAAAGAAGAAGAGCAGTCTCAAGGACAAGGTTGCTCTGCTTCTTGACTAATAGTTGTGAAGGTAATTAGGTAGAAGATTTGGAAGAATAAACTTGATCAAATATAATTTATCTAATTTCACCCAAGCATTCACTTGTTTGCATATAAATCCCACGAGAGAGTATTTGTTTATTTGTAGATTCTTCATAGTAGTATTTTCTTTATCTCATCATTGTACAGTAATTATGAGAACTTGATTCCCAGTTATACGGAAGAATGTTTTTCCACGGAAAGGAATGGACTAAAGAAGCTTCAATAGCTGTGTATTATTTTTTGGTCAACTATACCATAATGTTATGTCGGAGTCAGACTGAAATCACATGATCTTATTGAATTCAGAAATTTCTATTTATCAATGTGATCAAATATCACACTGATTCTTTAGACACGTATGTTGTGATCAGGGGTGGATGTGTATTACCGACCGGTTCAATTGAAACCATAACTTTCGACGCGGAGTAAGATTTTATATGTAAAAATTCATTAAAATTGTAAAAATATATTCGTAGATATGAACCTCATAACTTTAAAAATATGATGGGTTCAATGCTAAAACTTTGAAAATTGAACTCATAGAGTTTAAATCCTGAATTCACTTTTGGTTGTGATTTGGTAAGTGGTTGTTCTCAAGTTTCATTTATAAGTAGGTGGCCTGCTTGATATTTTAAGATAGCTGAGATAGTATTGTAAAATGCATGAAATAGCAAGTTTTGGTGATCTGAAATCAGTTGGTCCTTTATGTAAATGAGTGCCTTACCTTAATCTACCTAGTGATTGATTTTCGTTTTATACTATCTCTTAGTCGGGTAACTCGAACAGATCTTTACAACAACAACTATATGCTTCAGTGTCAAATGAGTTGGACTCGATTATATGAATTCTTACTAACTATGTCAATTCGAATATATCTTTATTTATGCATCTTGTTCTAGAGAAATGATTACTAACTAGTTTTCACGTGTTCTTTGAACGACAAAGTGTCCGGCACGGTGAAATGGGACAATTTGCAAGCGTCTAAATGATGGAAGTAGAAATTTCAGGAATTTATATAACATAGTGAAAGATTTCAAACAGTATGGAAGGCAAAACGTTACTCTTATCTTTATTCATATATCAAACTTAGAACAATTGCAAACAACATAGTACAAAAGTAATTTTTGTTGTCTCTTTCTAATGTACGCGCCTGTACGTCTCCATTCACTTTCCTCTCCCAACAAAAAGACCTCTCCTTTAATTTTAAAACTATATAGGTAAATCGATCTACATATATATACGAATAAAATATAACAAAAAACTTTTCTTGTATCAACTCCCTCAAAATTGTGGTTTTGTTCTAGGATCTTCGGCCTCAAATTTATGTTTTCTTTTTCTTTGCTCTTATATGTGTAAATTGTAAAATGCTATAGAACAAATCTTGAGAGGCCTACTTTGTGTCCAATTAATTTGACATCTTGTTGAATCTGATATCTGTATTCCCCAAAAGTGAATTTCCTATAAATAGAGGGCTCTTTGCAGCTTCCAATTAAAGAATCATAAGAAGGGCAAAGGAAATAAGCTATTGAGAATCTCTCCATCTTTCCATTAGCCATCACTTTGTGTTCCACACTTTTATACACATCATTGCTCCAAGCCTGCATTTATTAATTATTTTAACGTTGTATATTATCAATGTAATTTGTCTACTAATGCCAAATAGTAGTATTTTAGTAAAAGAACAAAGATATTCTTAGTAGAGTCAGTCAGGAATATACAAGATTTGAATATTATGAGTTCGAATTCAAAATTTTAATTCAATATATTTGATTTATCGGGTTGAAAATTTATAATTCGTAGCATCCAAGCCAAAACTATTAAGTTTGGCTGAACTCATAAGATGTAAGCTGGATCTGTCCTAAACTGATTACTACGACTATTACAGCTAAAAAACATCTTAGTTAATGTTTCTATGTTTCTTTAACTAAAGTAAAGGAAGAAAAAGAAAGATAGAATTTGCGTGATTTATGCAATTTTCTTTTAATAACGATGATCTCCAAGCTATATTGTGCATATTTCAATTATTTTACTAATTAAATGCAAAAACTTGGTGATGATTTGGAGATTAGCCACCAATCAAAGAGAAAATAAGTGTTTCCTCCTAGCAAGTATGTATAAAATACTTGTGTTAATTTTTATCGAGGAAGAAGGAATTGACTTTGTTGGGTACTATTCTTGGACAAATATAACATGCCAAAACTAATTTATTTTTTATACGTTGTTTTTTATCTGGCTGATGATAATTTTATGCTTTTATATAATGACAAAATGAGAACATAAGCGACTCTGGCAATTTGAGAGAATATTGGTGAAAAAGAAAGTGGATTCTTGGACATTGATTTCGTCATTTCTTGACCAATTAAAAACATTTATAAAGAAATTGGATTTTTGATTATTTATATAAAGTTAGATAATGACATTTTCTATTTTTAGTTGTAGTTTTCAAATATAAAAGTAAATCGATGTTCAAAATCAATCCAAGAATTAGACAATTTGACCCTGACATATTCAATTGTTTCACCATTGATCAATTGAAGGTAATAGATTAGGCGTTATCACATATGGTATCATGAGTTACTTTTAACCAAGTCATCCTCACTTGTCATTTCTCTCCATTAATTTCCAAAAAAAAAGTGATAAAAAGGTGTACCTGAAAAAGATCTCCAATGTTGACAATAAGTGCATTTTGGTTAGGTTTGACAGCTACCCATTTGGAGTCTTTCATTAGTTGAAGTCCACCAACTTCATCTTGATGTAAAATGGTCAAAAAATCACTATCTGTATGTGGTACTAATCCAAATATTTCTGGAGAAATTTGACAAGGTGGATAGTGATTGAGTCTAAGGAAACATGAACTCTCATTGCATATTTCTCTCATTATATTATCTTTTTGACCTAAGTTTCTTACAAGAACTCCAGCAAGTGATTTGGCTAGCTCTTGCATTGCAGCTGCATATTCCACCATCACTTCCCTATAAACAAAATTTTTAAGAGACATTATATATTTAACCGAGTTTAATATGCTAACCTAAAAGATACATTAATAACCTAGTATAACCGATACAGTTAAATATTACTGAGCGTAAAAATTCTTTACATTGTTAGTATACTTGACTCCAATCTGAAAATCATGATACAGGCTGGTCTTCAAATCCTACTACAAGGTCGTATCCCTTTCTGTTATTTATGGACAACCTACCCCCCAAAAAAAATATTAAGTGAAAGTGTAAAACATACAATGGTTTAGGAAGAAAGGAAAGTGCTCATATATAAAAGTTTCCTTTAATATTATATAATAATCCTACAATATTCTCTTTTTCTCTCTCTTATATATATTTATAGTTTGCAAGTGCATGTCTACTTTTATGAAGAATATTTACAATAATAATAATTAAAATAAGTAATCTATTTCTTCTAAATGTTTGAGGGGGAAAAGAACTAGACAACGTAGTAAAAGAGTGATGAAATAAATAAAAGGAGAAAGAGAAATGCCAAACTTGAATGAGACAAGGTGAAACTACCTAAGCTTATAATCAAGGTTTTGTCTTCTAATCCAATTTGAAACGATTTATTTTAAATTCTGAATTCGCATTTCTAGTCACAAATGATAAGTGATAAAATTAATCTCTATCTAATTTGATAATACCTTAAAGTTGTGAACTCTCCATAACAATCAGCTTCCGAAATCTTTGTCAAAGGGATATGAAAAGCTTCTGACCAAGAAAATTGCTTAGGACAAGTAGCTGTTGAATTTCCCCATCTATAAGAATTATTTAAAATCCCACAAGTAGCTTTCATTTGAAAAGATGCCTTAAATAACTTCATTTGTTCTCTCCTCATCGTCCTAAGTAATTCAAGACTCACACCATGGTTCACAACTTGAAAAAAACCCCATTCAGATGAAGCCTTGGCTATTGCATTTTCGCAACTAATCTTTTGTCTCTCATCTTTACTTTTTAGATTGCTGAGATCTATTAACGGAAGTTCGCACTCTTCCATCACCAGTTTTGCGTTGTGATTTGTCTCACCATCGTCACGACTGTTCCGTCGTGAAAGCTTAGAGTAGTCAAGTAAGAGAGGAGGATTCCAAGACTCTATCATCATAACTTTAGAAATATGTATAACTAAGTTTTGATTAAATTAAACAAGAAAAATAAGGAAGGAATTAGAAGAGTTGGGAGTTAGAAAAAGAGTACACATGGGGTATTTATATGGCTTAGTAGAGGGGAGGAAAAAGGAAGGAAAGAGTGGAAGGTGGTAAGAGACAAAAAACCACAATGGGGATAAAACAAGAAAAAGCCTCCTAATTCATGACAATTGTCACAATGAGAATGTATCTTCTTGAAATTGAGCTTTTTTTTTTTTTATTCTTTTTTTTATTTTTATTTTTTTGTCATATATGACTAATTCTTAGGCATTGAATAGAGAAAAAAAAAAGATGGACATATAGGGAAAATTCTTATTAAAAGTTCTTATATATTCACAAACCAAAATTCTTATTAAAAATTTGATAAACTCTCTTTTGCCCGATAAAGTATTGCAGTGCCTAAATATACCCTAGAGAAGAACTCTTTAAAGGAATTATTTCTCTATGTGGAAAAGGGAGAAAAAGAAGTGTCAGATTCAAAATAATTTTCGCCATAACGAGGAAAAATCTATGGGTCCGTTTGGCCATAAAAAAATTTACTTTTTTTTCGATTTTTTTTTTTTTTTTACTTTATTCAGAATCAGTATTCGGCCATGAAAATTTTAAAACTCCAAAAAATTATTTTTCAAAATTTTCGCTTCAAATCACTTAAAAATATTCAAAAAACAGCTCCAAATTATATCAATGTACAAATACAACTCTAATTTATAAATACTATTTTCACTTTTTAAGGAATTTCACAACCCTTATGTCCAAACGGCTACATAATAATGCAAATTCATTACTAAGGACGTATATTGCCAAATTGTGGACTTTATTCAGAACTCTCGAGACTCAACTAAGTGTGAGGGATCCCAACCATCTCATCAAATCTTTCGGTCGTTTTGTAATAATGTGAATGCAAACTTTTTCATTAATTGCTATTTTGTTTACTTTGTGATTTGTATTCTTTTGGATATTAAGAAACAGCAATTCTGGCATTTGATAAAAATAAGCCAGTCACACGTACGGCTGAATATTAAAGTAGGAAAAAGTCAATTTCTAGTTCGAAAATATATTTGCTTTTTTATTTCTTAACTCATACATATATAGTTTAGACAAGGAAGTCATCACCGAATCAGGAAAATTAAATTTTCTTTGTCGCAATTAAAATGTCTTGTTATAAGTCAAAGTTAAGTGCTTAAGTTTAACATGCATTGTCTAGTAAAATCGTAAGACAAGATACTATTTTTTTAGCAATCTCATGAGCAGGCGACCATATTAATTAAAAAGATTTATTTTGAGTATCAAAAGAATTTTCACTACTATGAAGTATAATAATGTAAATTCCTTAGAACATATACTAAGAAAGATAATTTACCTAATCTTTGACTTTGATGATATTGATGGCATTTTGTTTGAATCGTGATAGTGAATTTTGCATTTAGAAGGATCTAGATTCTGTCTGCTAATGGTTGTAAAAGAAAAAGAAGAAAAAGGAAAAGAAATCCGAAATAAAGCGATGTGGTGAGATGATTGAAATTCATCCATTGAATTTGAGTCTGAAAAATAAAATTTCTTTTGTTATAAGGAGTATTTTACCTTTTAATGGATATTCTCGAAGTGAATTTAAATTAGTTAGATCAGTGAATTTTTGAAAACCGAAAAAGAAAAACAAAGCAAAAGAAATATTTGCCAGGCTTTCTCATGTACTGCAACCTTGTGCATTTTGTGTTTTGTATTCTTTTGAAAGTAGAACGAGAATTCTGGAGTTCGATGAAAAAGTCAATCACACGTCTGGCTGAATATTTTAAAGTAGAAAAACAGTCAATTTCTAGTATGAAAATATATTTGCTTTTTATTTCTTGATCCATACATAGTGGAGACAAGGAAATCATCGCAGAATCAGGAAAAATTGAACATCTTTTTTTGTCGTAATTCGAGTGTCTGGTTATATAACTTCAAAATTAAGTTGAACATTGTCTGGAGTAAAATTAAGGCAAGGTACTACTCTTTCTAAATAAAATTTGTATATTTAAAACTAGAAAAATAAAAAACAAGTTTTGTTGTAATAAAAAGGAAAATAAATCTGATCGTTTTAAAACAAATTTGGAACCTTCAGCATAAGGACTGTGTATATTAGAGATAGAATGTGCCGGATAGGTTTACTAAGGAGGGTAATACTTTACCTATCAAAAAGCTTTTTATTCCCAAAATTCAGAAAATGATATACCTATTTTAGAACGAAGAAAACCATTTTAGCTATCACAATCGTTATTATTTTGGGGTCTAAACTCCAAAGCCTTTACAACTTGTTTGGATGCTTGTTAAATGGTTGTATTGTATTATTACTTTGAATATAATATTTATTTTCTTGTTACTTAAATTTTATTGTATCATATCGTTAAATTTGTTTTTATGTAACGATAAAAAGTGCTATTTTATGGAACAACCAATTTAGTGCGGGTGCATCATTACCTTATTTTTTTCTCTCATCATGCCCTTCCTTATTATTAAATAATTCTATTTTGTCTTTTGTCCTAACCTTTTATATAATAAACTTACCTCGTGCCTTACCTTTTCTTTATAATATTGCATATTTATTCATCATATTATTGGTACATGACATCATAAAACGACGACAAACAATATATTTATTTGAATATTATATATATTAAAACAAGTGTAATATAATATAATCTTATCTAATACATTGCAAAATGATACATCAACCATTCAAACAAAGCAATCGCGAGAGGCCCGCGCGAAGCCAAAAATGGAGGCACGGGGCGGAGCTCTAACCATTATTATTTTTCCTACATATATCAATAACCTATTACTTATTTATAATAAATAATCATTTTACCTTTTTATTTTGATTCAAAATAAGTGTTTATTTACGTAATCAAGAAAAATTAATTTTATTTTTTTAAAATTTACCCTTATTTACATATTCCAATGTGTCAATATAATAATTAATTAAGATTTATTTAGTGAATATATTTTTCTCTCTCTAGAAGTTCGTATTTCCTTAATGGGTATGCCAAAGATAAATTGGTCACTTATTATGGATCAGAGGGAGTAATATAATCAGTGCAAGATTTAAATACTTGGCTGTTGAATCTTTTTTGAACTCAATCAAAATTTTTTATTAGACTGAATCAACAATAAAGAGCATATATACTTTTAATAGAAAAGACTAGCATAATTTCTAAACTCTCTTACCAAGTAATGAGCAATTAGATTTGTTTGCCTCTTAACCCAAACCAAAGCAATATTAGGATTTATTTTTAAAAAGAAACGGTACCTCTAAAAGCACTCTAAGCTCAGTAAAATCTTCATTTGAGGAGTTATAGGAAAGCACAATTATTTGAAAATGACATTCAATTATCTCCGAGATATTAAAATGTTGAATCAATCAGACGAGAGCAAAACATAAACATAAGTTTAGCATGCCTACCATTATTACAATCTCGAGAAATCGAAGAAATTGCAGCTACAAATTGACCTGTTGAATCACGCATAATAATCTCTGCTGCAGCGCAACCCGAAGTAAGGAGAACAACAGTGTTCATATTGCATTTTCAGGTCCCATGTGGAGGCTTAAACCAAAATGGGGCTACAACCCAAGTGGAAGCATTCGACAATGGGCCTTTTTTAATTATTTGATATTCGGATTCGATAATCTGATTAATTCATATTCACATCATATAAAGTTCATTAACGGAGTTTTTGTCCCTCCTTATCAAGAAGATCCCAACATTTGCCAGATATCAGAAGTTCCACTTATGTGAAGGAGATGAACAATTTATATACAATAAATAAAGTCTAATGAAGGGGTCATGTCTATCCCGATAAACTACTCGTATTGTTCTGTCCTTCCTCTCGAATGATTGATTTGGTGCTTAAACATCATTAAATGCAAGAATATTTTTTTCCTTTCAAAGATTTGATTGTTGTGTGTCAGCACTGAAACGTACATATGATTGATTTGGTGGTTTAACATCATAAAATGAAAGATGTTATTTCAAGATTGATTGTTTTGCCTCTTGATCACAATTCACCCTTATCTTGCATAATTGATTATTGCAAGTTTGCAACTGAAGTGTCTCTTTCTATCCTCAAAGTACGTGTCGAAATAATTCAGGATTTGATTCTCAATTGTGCTAATAAATCAAATTTTAGCTCAATTCATTTCATTGTTCATTTTAACTTAGTTTGACTGCAACCAAAGGTTGTGATGGGATGAACAGAATTCATTCACCCTTAAGTAGAGATTTTGAGTTTGAGTCCGAAAAATAAAGAAAATTCTAGTATGCAATGCTTTAACCTTTAATAAGCCTTACGTCAGGCGAATCAAGATTAATCGGGACCCTAACACGTATACTAAACATCAGATGAGCGCAAAAAATAATAATATTGACTCAGTTTTATTATGAAATGGTAGACTTAATTATAACCATTAATTGTTTAATTACCGCCCATCCCTTAGCCTCAAAATCAAAAGTGAACATGCCGTATGTCATGGGCTGCTTTCTAGCCTCGCACCATGACCCCTTGGACGCGCCTCATGGCGTCCTGGAAAGCCTGCCAGCGCCTAACGCCACAGTCGGCCCCATGGTCTCGGCAGCGCCAAGTGACAAGCGCGCATGCGCCTCTGTCGCCCCACCAAAACTCCTCGCCGGCGGCCAGTGGCTTGCGAGTGCCAACAGCGCCGCGCGCTCAGACAATGCCGAGCGCACAAACAATGTCGCGCGTACCTATTATGATCCAAGCGCCAGCACCTAGCCGCAAGCAGACACAAATAGTGCCGTGTGCGCCGACAACAACACGCGCGCAGACCCTGATGCTCAAGACAAAGTTGCTGCCATTGGATTTGTTTCTATCTTGTAGAAGTCTAAGTCCTTTCATTGTAAATATAGAGTAGTTTTACTTCATTTTACATTCAGTGTGCCCTTACAGCTTTCATAGGTCAACTCATGTAACTTTGGTTTATTTTTTTAAAGCATTATTAGGGGGTTTCAAGCATTCAAACATTCAAGCAAGCAAACATTTCTCTGTACTGATGTCACTCCTCCTCGACACCGCATAGCTTTTGTAATAGTTTTCATTTCATCAATGCAATCAACTTTCATTCATCAATTGCTCATTTCAGTTCTCTCAGACGCTCATGACATGGGTTTTCCCGTACGGCATTGACAATCTAGTCTAGCGTACGGAGGAGACTTCACTTGGCGGACAACAATCGCACTAACATAGATTGCTTAGCCTTACGTCGCCCTTCTAAGGAATCTCAAGAAGGCGCCGCGTAACAGTTGGTATCAGAGCCTAGGCTCGACATCGGACGAGGGAACACATTGCCAGTACCACCATTTCTGACCATGGTGAATTACGGGAATCGCATCAAGGTCCTCAAAGAAATGGTTGACATACTACGACCCATCGTGGATACGGTGCCCGAATTAAGAACCAGCTTAGTACAAAGGTTGGACGACCTGGACCGCAGAATGCGGCAGGCCGAAGTTGACATTGCAAACATCAGTCGGGACTTTGAAGAAGACGGGCAAACAGCAGCCGTCGAGGCAGCTGACATTCATGGCAAATTCGAGGACCTCCAACAAGAGCGTACCGAAGATTTAGCCCATCGGGAAGTAGAGGCAGACAGAATAACTGCCATGCAGCAACCCATAGACAACTTGACAGGCCAGCTCAATGTTGTTAATGCTGTCCTTCAAAGCCTGCTCAGAGGAGGCGACAACCATATCAGGGGTGCCATGAACATTGTCCCCGTGCCACAAAGCTGAAAATTCCGGAGCCAAAGCCATACAACGGAGCTCGGGATGCTAACGAAGTGGAGAATTTCATCTTCGACATCGAGCAGTACTTCGATGCCGTAGGACAATTGGAAGAATCCAAAAAGGTAGTAACTGCTGCCATGTGTCTTCAGGGCGACGCTAAACTCTAGTGACGAGTGAAATATGAAGCCATTAGGGCCAGTGAAGATACTCTCCAGACATGGGCGGAACTGAAGGTAGCCATACACCTGCAGTTCTTCTCCAAAAATGTGGAATACAATGCACGGATAAAGCTGTGGGAACTCCGCCAGCCAGGTCAGTGCATGGGATTACGTGCGGGAATTCTCCACGCTCATGCTAAACATACGATACATGGAGGACAAAGATAAACTCTTTGCATTCATAGAAGGTTTGAAACCACATGCCTGTGTAGAGCTGAAACGACAGAGGGTAGATACCCCGCCCAGGGCGATCCAAGCTGCAGAATGCCTTGGGAATTATCATTTGGAAACTCTGAAGGATAGGTCCCAGCCGCCTATCTGAGGGGGATACAACGGGAGCCAACCAAGCAATGGTGGCCCTTGCAGAAATGGGGGAGATCGAAGTGCATCCAAATCTAGAACTCCTTCATCAAGCAGCAACAACGCTGCATCAGTCAACAACAATCAGGGGAGAAAGCCCCCTTCAGAATGCCGTCATTGCGGCGGCCAACATTGGAACAATGAACGCCCACATGCACAGATCAACGCTCATCAGACTGTTGAAGATGGGTCAGACAACGACTCAGATGACGCAGAGCAAGTAGGTGCCTTCAATGCATTTGTTGGCTCCATTCTTGATACCTTAGTGGGAACCAGTGCTGGTGACCCTAAGAAGAACGCATGCCCAATCGCCAAGAAAGGGAAGGAGAAGACGGATGAGAGGCCTCCCACCACAAAAGAGAGGACCCTCATGTTCGTCGAAATGAAAGTAAACGGCAGACCCATCCGAGCAATGATAGACATCGGTGCTACCCTCAACTACTTCGCCTTGACTTAGGTAGAGCGCCTTGGTCTAGTTGTGAAGAAGAGCAGGGGCCGTGTCAAGGCTATCAACTCCCCACCCCAGCCAGTGAGTGGAATAGCCAAAGAAGTGCCAATGAAGCTTGGCCCATACAAGGGAAGATTCGACCTATGCATAGCTATCATCGATGACTTCGAGCTGATAGTGGGATTGGAATTCCGAGGCAAACCAACACCTTGCCGGTACCATATGCCGAGATGCTCCTGATGGTGGGAGACAACGGCGCCAAACCCCGAATCATTCCATGCAAACCCATAAAGATGGCCACTGAAAACATCTCGGCCATGCAATCGAAAAAGGGAGTCAAAAGACATGAACCCAAGGTTCCGGCTACCCTCAACATCAAAAATCAAAAATCACATCATCGGCGTCAAACAACTGATGGCGTCCCTCAGTGCGCGAAGACTTGTCAAGCATGCCAGAAGGGCAAGTCGGATCGCCCATGTGATACCCCGTAAATTCACCTATGTGATTATGCCGTAATGTGGTAAGTGTGTATGGGCCTAAGAATAAGAAGAATGGTTGAAATATATTGAAAAATGTTAAGAAAAAAAAGGCGGAAAAACGAAAGGCGGTTCGCGACGGCAATGTGAGGAAAGTGATGCATTGTGGAAAAAAAAAAGCGAACCGCGAACTGAAAAGCGGTTCGCGAAATCAGCCTTCTGTGTTGCGAAGTGAGGCAGAAGCCTGGGTTGGCTTCTTGTCGAAAAAGCGACGGCAATGTGAGAAAAGCGAACCGCGAAATGGGAAAAGCGGTTCGCGAAATCAACAAGGCCATCGCGAACTGAAGCAGAAAGTTTAGGCGAGAAAAGCGACGAGAATGCGGTTCGCGAAATGGAAAAGCGAACCGCGAAATTGCCCATCCACGTCGCGAACTGAAACAGAAACTTGGGTCGTGTTTCGCGACCAAAAAGCGGTCCGCGAAACCCAAAAGCGAACCGCGAAATCCCTCTCCCACGTCGCGGATTTGACAATGTACTGGAATTGAATTTCTGATTCTTTGACCTATAAAAGGGGCTTTAACTCGTTCATTCTTCATTTTTATAAGACCCAAAATATCAGAAAGCTCCCTAAGAACATCTCTCAAGAACCCATGACCCCC
>MCJB01051991.1:23507-36439 GCA_002018475.1 Nicotiana obtusifolia
AACCCGTATGAAAGTAACAGGCTTGGAGGAATGAATTATGTTTTAAATCTCTGAAATGATGGAAATAAGTTCCATGATGAATATGTAAGGTATGCTGCCCTCAGAGGTAAATTTCCATTGTTATGAGCTGTATGCTTCTATTATGTTGCTTATGTTACTGTTTTCAGTTGTATTCCTGTCTTACATACTCAGTACATTTTCCGTACTGACGTCCTTTATTTGTGGACGCTGCATATCGTGCTGCAGGTCCAAATAGATTGACACACGGAGTTCCTCCACCACAGTAGGCTACCAGTTCAGCAGACATAGCAAGGTTCATCTTCCGGACCTGCTATACTTGGGTATGTTTTGATGTATAGATGTTTTTTTGGGCATGTCGGGGTCCTGTTCCGACTAAGTATTTTTGTATACATTCCATAGAGGCTCATTAGACAAGTTGTCAGTATGTATAAACAGGAGTTGGGCTATGTGTAATTATGTCGCCTAGTTGGCATCATATGTACCGTTTGTATGGTTTTGTATATAGCCCAGTGGGTTATGTTGTGGTGAATGTATGTTTATATTATGGTATATTGCTGCGATAGGTAATGTCATTATAGTCGACAGGTATAATGTCGTTATTGCCGTGTTGGCAAGTATGTGCACCTTACGAATAATAAGGGTAGTCATGTACAGGGTTCGCCGGTACTCTGCAAGCAGGGTTCGGTGCCCGATCGCGGGCCCCCGAGGTTGGGTCGCGACAGCCCAGCACATGCGGGACTCTTGGAGCTGCTACCTGTCCCACAGAGACCGCGGGAAAGAATTTCCCTCAATTTCATCACAGGATTACCCAAGGTTGGAGATCTTGCAACCATCCTTGTTGTGGTAGACCGGTTTTCCAAGTATGCCACACTCCTAGCAGCCCCACAAAACATATCGGCAGAAGATGCAACTCGACTCTTCTTCTCTTATATTGTCAAATATTGGGGCATTCCCAAAGACATCATTAGTGACTGCGACTCACGCTTCACTAGCAAATTTTGGACCCATCTCTTTGGGTGCCTTGGATCCACATTGAGCCACAACTCAAACTTTCATCATCAGGCAGATGGCTCGACAGAACGGTTCAATGACATGATTGAGGAATATCTTCACCACTTTGCAACCGGGTCACAGAAGAATTGGGTGAAGCTTCTAGATGCTGCTCAACTGTGTTTCAATTTACAAAAGTGCGCCATTACAAACGAAAGCATTTTTGAAATTGTTACCGGACAACAACCACTACTCCCACAGACTGTGAATGCACCAACATGTCAAAATCGCCTCAAGCTGCCAGTTTCTCGAAAGAATGGGAGCAAACCATGGAGATAGTGCGGAGTTATATTGTCAAAGCCCAAGAGAGGGCAAGGAGGTATGCGCAACAAAACCTTCGCTTTGTCCAACATCAAGCAGGAGACAAAGTGATGGTAAGAATTCCAAAGCGGTACTTGTTTGCAGAGAGGACTCATGACTCTCGCCTATTGTAACAATACATCGGACCCATGTCCATTGAAAGACACATTGGGAATGCCACATACCAGGTCAATACTCCAGCCTGGTGGAAAATCCATCCAGTCTTCCATGTCAGCCGCCTCAAATCATTTCGGAAAGACATAGAACATCATTCAGGAAGCCACCCTACAAAACTGAGGGGAATAGACCTCCCAGCCAACAAGAGCCTGGCCAATCATCATCATCATCATGCAGGTAAGGCTCCGAGGACGTCGCCAACTCAGGTGGGGGAGAATGTCATGGGCTGTTTTCTAGTCTCGCCCCATGACCCCTTGGACGCGCCCCGTGGCGTCCTGGCAAGCCTCCTAACGCCTAACTCCACGGTTGGCCCCGTGGTCTCGGCAGCGCCAAGTGACAAGCGCACATGTGCCTCTGTCGCCCCACCGAAACTCCTTGCCGATGCCTAGCGGTTTGCGAGTGCCAACAGCGCCGCGTGCTCAGACAATGTCGCGTGCACAAACAATGCTGCGTGCACAGACAATACCGCGCGCACCCATCATGATCCAAGCGCCAGTGCCCAGCCGTAGGCAGACACAAAAAGTGCCGCGCATGCTGACAGCAACGCGCGCGCAGACACTGATGCTCAAGACTAAGTTGCTGCCATTGGACTTATTTGTACCTTGTAGAAGTCTAAGTCCTTTCCTTGTAAATATAGTGTAGTTTTACTTCATTTTACATTCAGTGTGCCCCTACAGCTTTCATAGGTCAACTCATGTAACTTTGGTTTATTTTTTTAAAGCATTCTTGGGGGGGATCAAGCATTCAAACATTCAAGCAAGCAACATTTCTCTGTACTGGTGTCTCTCCCCTCGACACCGCATAACTTTTGTAATAATTTTCATTTCATCAATGCAATCAGCTTTCATTCATCAATTGCTCATTTCAGTTCTCTCAGACGCTCACGACATGGGTTTTTCCGTACGGCACTGACAATCTAGTCTAGCGTACGGAGGGGACTTCACTTGGCGGACAGCAATCGCACTGACATTGATTGCTTAGCCTTACGTCACCCTTCCAACGAATCTCAAGAAGGCATCGCGTAACACGTATCGTGGCAAGAATTATGAGCGAAACTCACTATTCTCAATTGAAATACACATCCAAATGAGTATTTTAATATTTCAATAATTTAAAGTTGAAATGTTGAAGTTCTTGCAGATAGTGATGGCTAAACTAGTATTTGCATATACTGGAATCACAATTTTACATCTTATTGTGTTGAGAACATATTTGTAGTCAAAGTTACATGTGAAGGTGATAACAAAGAAATAAAGACAAGCAACCAAGTGGAGGCCATCCATAGGAAATAAAGCATCTGATGCTTCAAAAACTAAAAGAGGGAAACAAGAAATAAAAATCGTACTATTTTTTGGGCTAACCGTAAAATGATTATTCTATTTTATTGCAGTGGTATTGTCTTTGCATCAACTTGTATCATCACTATACGATATCACACTATAGGTATTCAAATCCAACCTGAAACTGTACCAAATTAAAAAGTCAAATCAAGCAGATTAAAACGTTCGATTAAAACATTCGATTAGATTTGGTTTGATTTGGTTTGATATTGAGTAAAAAAACTCGAACTAATCCGACATATAAATATATATAATTTTTATATATACTTTTAACATTTAATATATAATTTTCTTTAGAAAATATCTAGAAATATTTGGGATTCTCTCATGAGAAGTAATAATTAATAGAACTATGAAATACATCCATATTTATTTACATTAAATAATGAGTTGTATCATCACTTTCTTATCAAGTGTTACTGAAATGCGTCAATCTCTTTGTTCTTTCATATTCATATGTGAAAATCTGTTCTTATACCTTTTTCGAATTTGAAATGGTAGTTTAATAATTTTAAAATTAAATAGAACATATCATTATTTGGGTTTCATATTAATTTTATGCTTAATTATTAAATTCGGTTAACTTGAAAGCGTACATCAACGAAAAATTATTTAGACGACTAAGAAAATAACTATCACGTGTTACTAAAAAAAAAAATACTCCCATGAGAAAACTTTAATAGATTATATTTTGTGAGTTTTTTCAATACTTACTAAACAAATATTCACTTATCAAAACTTTATCTAGCTATAACTTTAACGAAGTAAGATTGAAATAATATTCATGTAACCAAAAAATCCGAAAAACCCGACAAAACTAAACCAATCCAAACCGATATAGTTGATTTGGTTTGATTTTGATAAAAATCGAACCAACCCGGTCCATATACACCCCTATATTACACTCTTCATTTAGAATCTGAATAATAAAAAACTTCTGACTATTTATTATATCAAACGTTGAAGCTTTTATGATTTTTCAAGAGGTTCTTTTGCCTATTAGTTAATTAGATTTTAGTTTTACTTTACCAATTAATCACATCAACATGCACGCACATGCTATCGCCACAGGTAATAAGGTTTTAGTGATGATAATTAGTGGCGACAACTTAAGTCGCCCAAAGAAGTCGTCACGCAAAGGACAACATTCCGATTTTAGTCACGCCGCCAGTTGGAGAAGCGACATGTTGCATCACTTTTAGAGGCCACAATCGGAATAGCCACTAGAATTGTATATGTAGTTTTAGGGAGACCGTCAGTTTATGGCAACACTTTTAGTTGCGATTGTAATTACCGCGACAAATTGTCGTCACTGAAAATTATGAATATAGGTCGCTATGTTGGGAGGTTACATAAGGCACGGCTTGTAGTGGCGACTACAGGTGTTCCACAAAACGTCGTCACTGAAAATTATAAATATCTAGATTTTAGGTAGATTGCTACTTCGTAAAACAACATATAGCAGCACTTTTAATAGCAACTATAATGGTCAACTAAGAAAGTCGTCACTGAAAATGTTATTTCATGTGGTGAATATATAAATTTTTGGTAGAACGCTACTCAGAGACTTGTAGTGACTACTAAAGTGATCGCCACAGAAAGTCGTCAATGAAATAATAAGAGGCATTATCGCTTTTAGTCCGCGCTAGAAACTATTTACATTCGTTAGCGGAAAAAGTGTATAAAATGTGTATAATTTTTATATATGACATATAGAATGTACATATATACAACAAATATACAATAAATATATCTTTTTTGGCTATTATTTTGAGAGCGACTATACTGTTCTTTTTCCCAAACAATAAATATATAAATTTTAGGTAAGTTGCTACTCAGAAAAGTGACATATAGCAGCACTATTAGTTGCAATTACAGTGAATGCCACAGAAAATCGTTACTGAAAAACTTATTTCATGTGGTGTGTGTATATATATATATGTCACGATCCCAAATTTTTCCGTAGGATGTCGTGACGACACCTATTCTCTAAGACTAGGTAAGCCTAACAAAACATGCGGAATAGCGGAATAATAATCTAAATCTCAAAATATCAACAACTATATGAAATGAAATCTGTAACTCAACATGTAAATCACCCAAAATCCGGTGTAAATACAAGCCACAAGCTCTAGATACAGTACTGAACACTCCTATACATCACTGTCTATAAAGATGTAAAGAAATAAGAAAAAAATAGGATAAAAGGGGACTCCGAGGCCTGCGGACGCGGGCAAGTGTACCTTGAAATCTCCAATAAGAGAGCCACACAACGCTCTAACACCGAGGCTGATAGGATGTACCTGGATCTGCACAAAACATGTGTAGAAGCGTAGTATGAGTACACCACAACAGCACTTAGTAAGTGCCAGGACTAACCTCGGTAGAATAGTGACGAGGTCAGGTCAAGGCCGTACTGGTGATAATAAGAAACAAGGCAGAAGATATAACGATATAATGAAAATGACAGGAAAGTGAACAATAAAGAATTTACGAGAAATAACAATACGGAATCAAGGAAAGCTAATACAACACGAAAAGAAAACAAGAATTTTACATGTTAAGGAAACAAGAACCAAACAAATACAACAAATAAAGAAGATAAAAAGGGGCATTCCCGAGGCACCGCCTTGTAGTCTCAAATCGTAAAAATAAATCACAGTCTTTCCTTATATCACCGCGGGAGCCTTTAAATGTGATTTTGAAAATCATTTTCCTGAAATTGGATTCCGCATTTTAGCTCACCTTATCACACCATATGGCTTCTAGTAGTTCCCCTACTAGCCACGTGTATCAAGCCCACCTTATCTCACTGCATGCGTTTCAATACCCAGGTCTTATACCACTGCATGCGTATCAATAATCACAACGGCACGGCAGAAATCTTGTGCAAACAATAACAACCGCACGGCAGAAACCTTGTGCAAACAACCAAACAATCACCTTAACAACACGAAAGCCAAAACACAACAACTAAATAAATAATATTTCACAACTTACGCCCTGCCTCAAAAGAACCACGGCCTTGCAATTCAACACCAAACTCAACAACAAGATATTTCAAGGACAGCAATTTCAAGTAAAGAATTCCACAGTTAAGTAATGAATCAGGAAATCAAGAAAAGCAAGTAATTCAACTAAACATGTGATACAAGTTGCAAATAGGAGATAAGACAAGCAGACATGTGAAATTAGGCTAAACATGATGGTACTACATGCAAAAATAACTCAATTAAGGCATGAATAAGGAAACTACGTAGCTAAAATCGAAATTTCCAACATTTAGCTCGTGTATGCACTTGTTACCTTGCGTACGGCCTTCACATTTCACAAATTATTGTACAGTACCAAATCCTAAGGGGAAATTCTCCTACACAAGGTTAAACAAGTTACTTACCTCAAACCACGCTCAGTCAATCAATTAGAAGCCTTTCCCTCGACTTTCCAACTCCGAACGGCTCGAATCTAACCAAAATAATTTCATACTATAAATATAACTATAGGAAACTAATTTAAAGAATGTAATAATGATCTTAGCTAAGAATTGAAAAATCGCTCCAAAAAGTCAACATAGACACGCGTCTCGGAACCCGACCAAAATTATAAAATCCGAGCACTCATTCGATATCGAGTCCAACCATAGAATTACACAAATCCGATACTAAAATTTCGCTCGAATCCCCAAAATTCGGCCTAAGAAGCTTTTTCCATTTCCCTCCAATTTTTCAACTCAAATTCCTAGTTAAATATAAAATCACAGATAGATTAGTGGAATTTAATCAAAAACGAGTTAAGAACTCTTACCCCAATAATCCCTCTAAAAATCCCTCAAAATTTTGCCTTAAACCAAGCTCTTAAAGTCCAAATTGTGAAATAAGAAAATAAACTCTCTTTTTTGAAATTTAAGTTTGCTGCCCAGTGATTTACACATCGCAATCGCGGAAATCCCTTCGCGATTGCGTAACACAATTTCTGCCCAGCTCAAATTTACTCTCCGCGATCGCGTGAAAGCAATCGCAAAAGCGATTAACAAGCTGCCTCAACTCTGCGATCGCATCCTAGGCCACGCGATCGCGTAGCAGGAACTGCCTCAGCCCCAGCCTCGCCATTCCTTTTTCGCAAACGCGGCCTCTTACACGTGTTCGCGATTCACTGTAAACCAACCTTCCCCGATCGCATACACCACCTCGCGATCGCATAGAGCAAACTCCCTCCAGTGCCACACTACTCTTCACGATCGCGTTATTCCACTCGTGATCGCGTATAAGGAAACCAAAAGCACCAGATTCAGCAATCTTCAATATTTTGAAATGCGCCGAACATGGTCCGAATTACACACGAGGCCCCGAGACCTCAACCAAACATACCAACAAGTCCGAAAACATCATTACGAACACACTCGACGCGTCAAATAACATCAAACAACGCTAAAATCACAAATCGCACCCCAATTCAAGCCTAATGAACTTATAAACTTTTAACTTCTACGTTCGATGCCAAACCTTATCAAATCAAGTCCGATTGACCTCAAATTTTGCGCACAAGTCATAAATGACACTATGGACCTACTCCAACTTCCGTAATCCAGAATCCGACCCCGATATTAAAACGTCCACTCCCCGTCAAACTTTTCAAAATCTTTCAACTTTTCAACTTTCGCCAATTAACGTCGAAATAATCTACGGACCTCCAAATCAACATCCGAACACGCTCTTAAGACAAAAATCACCCCACGGAGCTATTGGGACCGTCAAAACTCCATTCCGGAGTCGTCTTCACACAAATGAAACTATGGTCAACTCCTACGACTTAAATTCCAATTTAGGGACTATGTGTCCCATTTCACTCCAAAACTCTCCCGAACCCGACACCAACCGTCCCGACAAGTCACACAACCACAAAAAAAAAAAAATAGAGAGAGCAATAATTAGGGAATATATATTAAAAGAAAATTTAATGAAGAGCCAAATATACAAATAAAATAATTACGCAAACATAATACAATTATACTTGACAGCAACAAGAGTATATGAAGAGAAGTCCCGGAGTACCCTATTTTTTGGAAGAAACATTTTATCATGGTTCCTTTGGGAATATATCGAAACTTAGACCATTTAGAAATTACATTTACGAGTGGAGCTGCAAAAGAACTTTATGTAGTAACTAACTTTGTATTAAATTTAACAATTATAGTCTACTACTGTATTAACTTTAATGAAAAAGATAAACAAAGGGGAAATCACAAGTTGCACAGCTGTTCAAGATGATATACGCAGAGTGTGTCTATAGCATTTGGATAGAAAGAAACATGAGAATCTTTGAGAAGGTGTATAGAGCTAGTGAGTCATTAGCAAGAGATATTGCTTGTGTTTGTACTTTGTAGTGTGCGAGCTCCAGTTAGAATTAGAGAGGAAGTACTTATGTTAGTAGAGCTCTCTATGATCATGTACAAGTGGATGAATTCGCGGATAGCTAACTAACTTTGTACAGTTTCTTTGGTGATAAATAAAAATATTTAGTCACACATCATAATCTCTGAATAAGGAAAACCAGCGTGATCGAGTATTGATTCTGAGGCCTAAGATATACCCTATAATCCCTAACCTTTCTTGTAGGGCGGCAAGAACAGGTACAAAGTGAATATTTAATACAAGGCCCCTCATTGCAAATCAGAATATTTCTATATTATGTTATATTTTTTTGATTTTCCATTCGTTTCCGATCCTCGATATTCGCATTGGAACAAACTAAGGCCCTGTTTGGCCATAAAAGATATTGAAAATGTTTCGCTTTATTTCGGAATCAGTATTTGGCCATGAAATTTTCAACTTTCACTTGAAGTTGAATTTCGAAATTTTTTGGAAATTTAAAAACTCCAAAAAGCTGTTTTTCAAAATTTTTTCTTCAAATCACTTTAAAAAATTTAAAAATAGCTCCATAATGTATTTATGTCCAAACGAAACTCTCATCTTCAAATATCATTTTCACTTTAAAAAAAACTCTACTTTTTTTCGAAATTTCACAATTCTTATGTCCAAACGGCCACTAAATCCGAATCACATTATAGGAATATAGTGGTTCATTAAATACATATAACTGAATGAGGTGACTGTATCAACTAGGAGTGTTCGTCGGTTGGTACAGTACGGTATTTAGACATTTCGGTTCGGTATTTTCAGTATTCGGTTTCATAAAATGCTATACCAATACCGTACATAGTTAAATTCAGTATGGTTCGATTTTTCTCCTTTCAGTTTCGGTTTCGGTTTGTTCAGTTCGATAACTTCGGTCTGAATACTAACTAGTGCATAGGGTCATAGACAGTAGTATTCTTAATTAAAGTACTCAAAAGTACAAAACTAAAAACGTTTATTGACAAAAAATTTATCCAAAACCAGCAAATACCATCCTAGAGAGAGAAAACTTAGAGAAATATCTTGTTACTTGTTTAGAGTCAATTAATGAACTTGAGAATAAAGAAAAATAAAATTTTAGATTTCTTATATTTATGTTATAATTAATAAAATATGTATTGTGTAATATAATATATATTTCAGTACGGTATTGGTATTTCAGTAATTCATTTTAAAATACCAAATACCATACCTAATATCAATTTACTTTTTAAAACTTAAACCAAATACCATACCAGATACCAAAATATCGAATACCGAATACCAAAATTTTCGATTCCAATACAATAATTCGGTATTTACCAAATTATGCACAGCCCTAGTATCGACTCTTTGTACCTACATTTTGTATGGTTTATAATCTAAGCTTACTTTAAAACTAGATAACATTAACTCTAAATTAAGAAACAGCATATACCATTTGCAATGGAATATAATCTAATAGAATACCCAAATATACAATTATAGTCAATCCATACACATAATATTACTATATATAGATAGGTGGGGGAGGTAGCTAATTTTCTTGTCATGTTCCTTTTGGGAATACATTCCGAAATTTAAAAATTACATCCACGAGTGGAGCTAAAAGAGAACTTTATGGGCTGCTTTGTGTTATATACTAATAAATATTTGACGTCAAATAATTAATTAATATTTTAAAAAAAGATGGGAGACAAAAACATCAGAATCTTATAATACAGAGAGCCAATGTCTAAACTTAGCTTTATTAGGTTTTTGACTTGAGGGCCCTAAATATATCATTTCGGACGGCAAAAGGCACAAAGTCTTGCATGATTTCATCTAGGTCCCTTCTTAATTTTATTTTTGTCTTAATATCTAACACTATGGTAATTCTTCTGTTCCATATTATTGAGTTAGGTGCCTCTTGTCATCACTAATTGGACCATGACTTCTAGTCTTAATCGCTCTTACCTTCCAATCTCATTTTGTTTCTTACTTTTTCGAGAATAAAGATTCAAAAGATACAAGAATATTAAACTTGAGATCTGACTACAACCTAAAATATCTTTTGATCCACTAATCAAGCTCAAAAACACCTCTAAATGGGCAAGCACCTATGTCGTTGTACTAGATAGAAACTTGCTTTATGTCGATGAGAAATTAACAATTTATATATTTACAAAGAGAATTACTTTTATCTTTACTTGTATGATTTAAATGTCTAAAATGGTTCAATTGATGGTTTGGTACGAGAGCAATGATCTAGAATCTTTTGTATATAATCATGCATAACCTTGAATGTTATCAATTAATTTATGCAAGCAAAATTCCTAGATCTCCTACAAACGAGATTATCCTAGGTTCAATCGAACCCCCTTTGGACTGTGAAGCGTCGTCTCTGCTTGTCTAGTTTAATTTCTTTTTTATTTTAATTGTTTCTGCCCCCATTTGGATTTTTTGTTTCATGTTTTGAATGTAGAACTTGGTCATGTTTCTGCAAAAGAAATTTTTAATCATTTGCACATCGTTTGAGCAAAAAATGAAATATCACATATACATAATGCAATCGAGCTGCATGTTGCAACTCATGAAAAATCACATAAAAACATAATGCAATCGAGTTGCGTGTTGTAAGTCGTGCCTGTTGATTGAAGTGCTACAACAGTTGATGAGCATTTTATTGTCCACAAAACAAAATAAGATTTACAAAACAAAGTGCTCGTGTAATATTTAAACAACGTAATTATTTGGACTTAAAAGAGGAGGGTTTAGAATTGATAGAAAACATTAGATGAAGATAGTAGCAGAACTTTGAAGTTGCTAAGAAATTGTAAAACTTTAGATTGACATACCTTACCAAAGAGAATGTGATGAAAAAGCAAACTTCCAGTTCCTCTCAGGAAGGTTTACAGCTTTTTACTCTTATCATCTAGAATGGTTGTTTCAAAAATTAACAATGTCAAAAAAGGATTTGTGAACACTGCACTGGTTCTTGTTTCTTACGGAACTTCACCAAACATCGACAACGTAAACCGGAGAGAAGGAGAGACAAATTGAATTTCAAATATTAGAGGAGAAAATAGTAAGCATTTAATGAACAACATGCTTTACAATTTAAAGAAGTTGGAAGCTGAGGGGCTGCCAATTAAAAAAAATTGCGCACTTCACTCACTCTTGGTAAGCAGGACAAATAACTCCTCATCTTTGATTCCACCCATCTCCATGGCCCTTTCCAGCACACTAAGTCCACCGTAATCCTTAATTGATGCACGGGCACCTCTGAAAATACATGCCAGGCAAAGCATAAATAAGAGACTCAGAAAAATTTAAGAGTTCGATATTTGGTTTACAAAGCATAGGCTCAACATCAACCCCTTTGAAATTGGGAACCACGACTACTTGCAGTAACAAAAGAGAGCTAGTAGGGAATGTAAAATCAAAAACTTGATGAGAGCTAAGGTGAAGTGAAAGCTAAGTTGAAAATGAGAAAAGGATAGCTGCTTAACTACTTAGCCAAAATTTTAAAGTTACATGCTTTATGTGCTCTGGATGTGAACTTTCCCCTAGAGTATGAACTTACAGAAGTCGCTAAAGTACAACACAATTTCCTGAAAAAAACCACTATGTGAAAAGCTACTTGGTATAGACTGAGCTGGAAATACGCATGTTACTTCTGAGCTCCAATGAGGTCAACTTAGATTTGATAGTTAGGCAACATTATGTCACCTTAACATGTAAAGTGAATTGATCTGATTTAGGAAGAATTGGTCTAAGCACTGATTTACGCTATATTCAATTTTTAAAGTCATTTAGCTTTTTGTCAATTTCTCCATTTTCTTGAATACAAAGAGTGAGTCTCTTTCACTGTGACAGTAAACATTTTCACTATTTCATGTTTCATCAAGAAGATCCACAGCGCAACAATTTCTCTGTCTATTCAAACGGAGATCTTGAAACAGAGGAGTATTTTCCAGAGTAGAGTTTAGTTGGATTGTCAGCTGAGAAGAGCACTTGTTCTGTCTTGCATCACATCATCATTTCGTCAATTTTTTGCAATCTTTTTAGTGAATAGTTATTTGAGTTTTTCTTCGCATACCTCTGTTCTTCCTCCCCCTTTTCCCCTTTGGTTCCCTCTTCTGTTTTTGCAGGTATTCACTACTGGATTAGAGCGTGCGACGGACATCAAAATCGGTTGGAGGCAGCGGGAAATTGACTAAGGTTACTACGGCAACGCGGCCTTGACATTTACGACGATTCACCCAGGTTTCGCACTAATTGGGAGTTGGTACCTCCTGTTCTTCGTTTAATATCTCTGTCTCCCTTGTTAGTATCCAATTAGTTTGCATTAGTTTAAGCCTAATTCTTGATTACCTATAAATATTTTAGTGCATCTGCCTGGATATTTTTCTTGCTAGTAACTGTTTAGGGATTTCTAAACTGTAATTTGATTTCTTTGTAGCTGTTCTGTTGGCCTTCTTTTAGATATCTATTGTTATCACTAGTTTAATTCTTGCTTGTCTGTTTGTCTTATCTGTATACATTTCTAGTGGTTTGAGTTGTAAGTGTTAGACTTGCCTCCTTTAGTTTAATCCTTTGTCTGTTTTAGTGACAGTTTTAGCGTAATTTTTCGTAGATTATAGTGGCTGGGGTGAGTGATGGTGGAATA
>MCJB01051991.1:50254-61783 GCA_002018475.1 Nicotiana obtusifolia
ACACTCGTAAAATGTGTTATTCCTTACATGGTCGTCCATCCAAAAATGCTCACATTGCTCAGACCGAGACTACAGGTAACCAGGGAGTTTCGTTATCTAAAGAAGAATATAATGAGCTCCTCCAGTATCGCGCAAGTAAGTAGACATCTCCACAAGTAGCCTCAATTGCTCAGACTAATACTTCAGTTGCTGGTAATTCTTTTGCGTGTGTTTCCCAGTCTAGTACTCTTGGGCCATGGGTCATGGACTCAGGCGCCTCTGATCACATCTTTGGTAATATGTCACTTTTATCAAATATTGTACATTCACAGTCTCTTCCCACTGTTACTTTAGCCAATGGCTGTCAAACTAAGGCCAAAGGAGTTGGACAAGCTCATCCCTTGCCTTCTATCACCCTAGATTCCGTTCTTTATGTTCCTGGCTGTCCTTTTAGTCTTGCATCTGTTAGTCGTTTAACTCGTCACTCCATTTTGGTATATATTTTATTGACGATTCTTTTATTATGCAGGACCGCAGTACGGGACAGACGATTGGTACAGGACGTGAATCAGAAGGCCTTTACTACCTTAACTCACTCAGTCCTTCCACAACATGTCTAGTTACAGATCCTCCAGACTTAATCCACAAACGTTTAGGACATCCGAGTGTATCCAAACTTCAGAAGATGGTACCTAGTTTATCTAGTTTGTCTAAATTAGATTGTGAGTCGTGTCAGCTTGGGAAACATACTCGAGCTTCCTTTCCACGTAGTGTTGAGAGTTATGCAGAATCTATTTTCTCCTTAGTTCATTCTGATATATGGGGTCCTAGTAGAGTCGGTACAACCTTGGAATTTCGTTATTTTGTAAGTTTTATTGATGATTATTCAAGGTGTACTTGGCTTTTCTTAATGAAAGATCGTTCTGAATAAATATTCCAAAGTTTCTGTGCTGAAATCAAAAACCAATTTGGTGTTTCTATTCGCGTTTTTCGAAGTGATAATGCCTTAGAATTTATCTTCTCAGTTTCAGCAGTTTATGACTTCTCAAGGAATTATTCATCGGACATCTTGTCCTTATACCCCTCAGCAAAATGGGGTTGCAGAGAGAAAGAATAGGCACCTTATTGAGACTGCTCGCACACTTCTAATTGAATCTCGTGTTCCGCTGCGTTTCTGGGGCGATGCAGTTCTCACATCTTGTTATTTGATTAATCGGATGCCTTCATCTTCCATCAAGGATCAGGTTCCTCATTCAGTATTGTTCCCCCAGTCACCCTTATACTCTCTTCCACCTCGTGTTTTTGGGAGCACATGTTTTGTTCATAACTTAGCACCTGGGAAAGATAAGTTAGCTCCTCGTGCTCTCAAGTGTGTCTTCCTTGGTTATTCTCGTGTTCAGAAGGGTGTTCAGAAGCGATATCGTTATTATTCCCCTGATCTTCGTAGGTACCTTATGTCAGCTGACGTCACATTCTTTGAGTCTAAACCCTTCTTTACCTCTGCTGACTACCTTGATATATCTAACGTCTTACCTATACCTACCTCTGAGGAGTTTACAATAGCTCCTCCTCCACCTTCGACCACAGAAGTTTCACTCATACCAACCGATGATGAGTCTAGTGTTGTTCCACCACTCTTGACTTATCATCGTCGTCCACGCACTACATCAGGCCCCACTGGTTCCCGTCCTGCACCGGTCCCTGCTCCTACTGCGGACTTGTCTCTTCCTAGTACACCGATTGCACTTCGGAAAGGTATACGGACCACACTTAACCCTAATCCTCATTATGTTGGTTTAAGTTATCATCGTCTGTCATCTCCCCATTATGCTTTTATATCTGCTTTGTCCTCGGTTTCCATTCTTAAGTCTACAGGTGAAGCGTTGTCTCATCCAGGTTGGCGACAGGCTATGAGTGACGAGATGTCTGCTTTACATACTAGCGGTACTTGGGAGCTTGTTCATCTTCCTTCAGGTAAATCTACTGTTGGTTGTCGTTGGGTGTATGCAGTCAAAGTTGGTTTGATGGCCAGGTTGATCGACTTAAGGCCCGTCTTGTTGCCAAGGGATATAGTCAGATATTTGGGCTCGATTACAGTGATACTTTCTCTCCCGTGGCAAAAGTGGCATCAGTTCGCCTTTTTCTATCCATGCTGCGGTTCGTCATTGGCCTCTCTATCAGCTGGATATTAAGAATGCGTTTCTTCACGGTGATCTTGAGGATGAAGTTTATATGGAGCAACCACCTGGTTTTGTTGCTCAGGGGGAGTCTCGTCACCTTGTATGTCGCTTGCGTCGGTCACTTTATGGTCTAAAGCAGTCTCCTCGAGCCTGGTTTGGTAAGTTCAGCACGGTTATCCAGGAATTTGGCATGATTCGTAGTGAAGCTAATCACTTTGTGTTTTATCGGCACTCTGCTTCAAGTCTCTGTATTTATCTGGTAGTCTATGTTGATGATATTGTTATTACTGGCAATGATCAGGATGGTATTACCAATCTGAAGCAACATCTATTCCAGCACTTCCAAACTAAGGATCTAGGCAGATTGAAATACTTTCTAGGTATTGAGGTTGCTCAGTCTAGCAAAGGTATTGTTATTTCTCAAAGAAAATATGCTTTAGACATTCTTGAGGAGACAGGGATGATAGGTTGCAGACCTGTTGACACTCCGATGGATCCGAATTCTAAACTTCTGCCAGGACAAGAGGAGCCGCTTAGCGATCCTGCAAGCTATAGGCGGCTGGTTGGTAAATTAAATTATCTCACAGTGACTAGACCCGACATTTCTTCTCTTGTGAGCGTTGTAAGTCAGTTTATGAATTCTCCCTGTGATAGTCATTGGGATGCAGTTATCCGCATTATTCGGTATATAAAATCGGCTCCAGGCAAAGGGCTACTATTTGAAGATCGAGGTCATAAGCAGATTGTTGGATACTCAGATGCTGATTGGGCAGGATCACCTTCTGATAGACGTTCTACGTCTGGATATTGTGTGTTAGTAGGAGGAAATTTGGTGTCTTGGAAGAGCAAGAAACAGAATGTAGTTGCTCGGTCTAGTGCAGAAGCAGAATATCGAGCAATGGCTATGGCAACATGTGAGCTAGTATGGACCAAACAATTACTCAAGGAGTTGAAATTTGGTGAAATTAGTCAGATGGAACTTGTGTGCGATAATCAAGCCGCCCTTCATATTGCATCAAATCCGGTGTTCCATGAGAGAACTAAACACATTGAGATTGATTGTCACTTCGTCAGAGAAAAGATACTCTCAGGAGAGATTACTATAAAGTTTGTGAGGTCGAATGATCAGCTTGCAGATATTTTCACCAAGTCCCTCATTGGTCCTCGTATTGTTATATATGTAACAAGCTCGGTAAATATGATTTGTATGCACCGGCTTGAGGAGGAGTGTTAGTTTTACAGATATGTATATACTAGAGTATAGAGTATGTATATAATAGAGTCTTGTCCCACATTGGTAGAAGTGTAGTATGTGCTTGTAGAATATAGTTATAAATAAGGACTTCTTGTATTGAATAAAAACATCAATAATATATTTTCTTTCTCCCGTGCTTTCTCACAAATATTTTTCTTTGGTGCAAAAGAAAAAAAAAGGAAGAATTTGGCCAGAGATACATTGGTCTCATTGTTAAAAGCACAAATGGCACTCATCTTCCAGAAAAAGCAGAAATGCACGAAAACTACAACATTTCTCAAGTCTCAAAGTTCTATGGAGTATGGACGATTTCTTCACTGTAAAACGAGGTTAGAGCTTTTCCTAATGTGGTGGGGACAGATTTGGAATAAAATGAAAAGGGGTTTAAAAAATTTAAAGGGAATTGAAAAAGTTATCCCTCAATTTGTTAAGTTCCATGCGGCATGAGCCTTAGTTCTGAGGCGAGTTTTGCGCCTAAGCATGCGCCTCATCTCTTAGGGCGTGAGCCCAAAGGATTTGCGCCTTTCATTAACGCCCGGATGCGTTTTACGTGCGCCCTGCCCCGATTCGTGCCCCGACTCGCCCCGTAAACGCCCCTAAAAACGTTGTTTTTAACTAGCCCCAGCCCCTCCTCTATTTTACCCATCCTTGACACCAACAACCACCACCTCTCCATCGGGTTACCATCATCACTGTCCCTTTCAGAAAATTCCATAATCTCTTCTTCCAAAAACACAGATTCTTAACCATCTCCCAGTGGCTGCTTCTTCCCAAAAATCCTATCTTCAACTAGCAAAAGCCCACTCCAAAATGTTTACCCATGTTAGTTTTACAAGTATGTATATAATAGAGTCTTGTCCCACATTGGAATAGGAGTAATATGTGCTTGTAGAATATAGCTATAAATAAAAACCTCTTGTATTGTATCAAACATCAATAATAATATATTTTCTTTCTCCCGTGCTTTCTCACATGGTATCAGAGCTATCGTGAGAGATTTATCACTGTGCATAAATTCCAGCGACTCCGGGAAGAGAAACCAGTCACCGGAAGTCTTTTTCCGGCGATGTATTTCAAGGCTATTTGCGTCTGGTTTGTCTTTGTCAGTGTTGTGCAAAACCCAACACTACCACAAGAGTCGTCAGTGTCCGACGACCAAACCCCAGTGAAAATCTCCGGCAGCAGCAGCTTCACGCGCTCCCCCGCGCCACCAGAAGCTCACGCACGTGAGCTCACGCGCCGGCGCATACGACCAGTTCTGGCCATTTTTTGAAAAATTTCCTTCAGAGCAGTTGGGTCGCCTGGTAATTCCGATCCTACCCTCACTGTTTTCGTTTCATTTCAACCACTTCGAGTTTTTTCCGACAGCTACAGTAGTCTCATACTCTGTTTCAGTGAATTACAGTTTGTCTCTTTCTCTTATTTGGTAATAATTTGCAACAATGTCTTTCGGATATGATATTTTTTGGGTCTAGAAACATGAGTTCTAGAAGCTCTAGTGCTATGATGACCTCGGAACCTTTAATGGGAAGTTCAAACTACTTAGCTTGGGCTTCAATCTGTCGAGTTGTGGTGTAAAGGTCAAGATGTTCATGATCATCTAATCAAACAGTCTAGCGAAGGAGATGAAAAGGCGATAGCACTTTAGGCAAAGATTGATGCTCAGTTATGTAGCATCTTATGGCAATCTATTGATTCCAAGTTGATGCCCTTAGACATGTTATTTGGATTGGGCAAAGGCTCGTACCTTATACACTAATGACATATCTTGCTTCTATGATGTGATATCACGGATGACAAACTTAAAGAAGCAGGAATTAGATATGTCTACTTACTTGGGTCAAGTACAGGCAGTCATGGAGGAATTTGAGAAGTTGATGCCAGTTTCTGCTAGTACGGGACAGACAATTGGTACCGGACGTGAATCAGAAGGCCTTTATTACCTTAACTCACTCAATCCTTCCACAACATGTTTAGTTACAGATCCTCCAGACCTAATCCACAGACGTTTAGGACATCCGAGTGTATCCAAACTTCAGAAGATGGTGCCTAGTTTATCTAGTTTGTCTATATTAGATTGTGAGTCGTGCCAGCTCAGAAAACATACTCGAGCTTCCTTTCCACGTAGTGTTGAGAGTCATGCAGAGTCAGTTTTCTCCTTAGTTCATTCTGATATGTGGGGTCCTAATAGAGTCAGTCCAACCTTGGGATTTTGTTATTTTGTCAGTTTTATTGATGATTATTCAAGGTGTACTTAGCTTTTCTTAATGAAAGATCGTTCTGAGATATTTTCTATATTCCAGAGTTTCTGTACTGAAATCAAAACCAATTTGTGTTTCTATTCGCATTTTTCGCAGTGATAATGCCTTAGAATATTTATCTTCACAGTTTCAGCAGTTTATGACTTCTCAAGGAATTATTCATCAGACATCTTGTCCTTATACCCCTCAGCAAAATGGGGTTGCAGAGAGAAAGAATAGATACCTTATTGAGACTGCTCGCACACTTCTAATTGAATCTCGTGTTCCGCTGCGTTTTTCGGGCGATGCAGTTCTCACATCTTGTTATTTGATTAATCGGATGCCTTCATCTTCCACTAAGGATTAGGTTCCGCATTCAGTATTGTTCCCCCAGTCATCCTTATACTCCCTTCCACCTTGTGTTTTTGGGAGCACATGTTTTGTTCATAACTTAGCACCTGAGAAAGATAAGTTAGCTCCTTGTGCTCTCAAGTGTGTCTTCCTTGGTTATTCTCATGTTCAGAAGGGATATCATTGTTATTCCCCTGATCTTCGTAGGTACCTTATGTCAGTTGACGTCACATTCTTTGAGTCTAAACCTTTCTTTACCTCTGCTGACCACCATGATATATCTGACGTCTTACCTATACCGACCTTTGATGAATTTACTATAGCTCTTCCCCCACCTTCGACCACAGAAGTTTCACTCATACCAACCGATGATGAGTCTAGTGTTGTTTCACCACTCTTGACTTATCATCGTCGTCCACGCACTACATCAGGCCCAACTGGATCTCGTCCTGCACCTGTCCCTGCTCCTACTGCGGACTTGTCTCTTCATAGTACACTGATTGCACTTCGGAAAGGTATACGGACCATACTTAATCCTAATCCTTATTATGTTGGTTTAAGTTATCATCGTCTGTCATCTCCCCATTATGCTTTTATATCTGCTTTGTCCTCGGTTTCCGTCCCTAAGTCTACAGGTGAAGCTTTGTCTCATCCAGGTTGGCGACAGGCTATGAGTGACGAGATGTCTGCTTTACATACTAGTGGTGCTTGGGAGCTTGTTCATCTTCCTTCAGGTAAATCTACTGTTGGTTGTCGTTCGGTGTATGCAGTCAAAGTTGGTCCTGATGGCCAGGTTGATCGACTTGAGGCCCGTCTTGTTGCCAAAGGATATACTCAGATATTTGGGCTCGATTACAGTGATACCTTCTCTCCCGTGGCAAAAGTGGCATCAGTCCGCCTTTTTCTATCCATGGCTGCGGTTCGTCATTGGCCTCTCTATCAGCTAGACATTAAGAATGCTTTTCTTCACGGTGATCTTGAGGATGAAGTTTATATGGAGCAACCACCTGGTTTTGTTGCTCAGGGGGAGTCTCGTCACCTTGTATGTCGCTTGCGTCGGTCACTTTATGGTCTAAAGCAGTCTCCTCGAGCCTGATTTGGTAAGTTCAGCACAGTTATCCAGGAATTTGGCATGACTCGTAGTGAAGCTGATCACTCTGTGTTTTATCGGCACTCTGCTTCAAGTCTCTGTATTTATCTGGTAGTCTATGTTGATGATATTGTTATTACTGGTAATGATCAGGATTGTATTACCAATCTGAAGCAACATCTATTCCAGCACTTCTAAACTAAGGATCTAGGCAGATTGAAGTACTTTCTAGGTATTGAGGTTGCTCAATCTAGCTCAGGTATTGTTATTTCTCAAAGAAAATATGTTTTAGACATTCTTGAGGAAATAGGGATGATAGGTTGCAGACCTGTTGACACTCCGATGGATCCGAATCCTAAACTTCTGCCAGTACAGGGGGAGCCGCTTAGCGATCCTGCAAGCTATAGGCGGCCGGTTGGTAAATTAAATTATCTCACAGTGACTAGACCCGACATTTCTTACCCTGTCAGAGTTGTAAGTCAGTTTATGAATTCTCCCTGTGATAGTCATTGGGATGCAGTTATCCGCATTATTCGCGGTATATAAAATCGGCTCCAGGCAAAGGGCTATTGTTTGAAGATCGAGGTCATGAGCAGATTGTTGGATACTCAGATGCTGATTGGGCAGGATCACCTTCTGATAGACGTTCTACGTCTGGATATTGTGTGTTAGTAGGAGGAAATTTGGTGTCTTGGAAGAGCAAGAAACAGAATGTAGTTGCTCGGTCTAGTGCATAAGCAGAATATCGAGCAATGACTATGGCAACATGTGAGCTAGTATGGACCAAACAATTACTCAAGGAGTTGAAATTTGGTGAAATCAGTCAGATGGAACTTGTGTGCGATAATCAAGCTGCCCTTCATATTGCATCAAATACGGTGTTCCATGAGAGAACTAAACACATTGAGATTGATTGTCACTTCGTCAGAGAAAAGATACTCTCAAGAGAGATTACTACAAAGTTTGTGAGGTCGAATGATCAGCTTGCAGATATTTTCACCAAGTCTCTCATTGGTCCTCGTATTAGTTATATATGTAATAAGCTTGGTACATATGATTTGTATGCCCCGGCTTGAGGGGGAGTGTTAGTTTTACAGATATGTATATAATAGAGTCTTGTCCCACATTGGAATAGGAGTAATATGTGCTTGTAGAATATAGCTATAAATAAGGACCTTTTGTATTGTATCAAACATCAATAATAATATATTTTCTTTCTCCCGTGCTTTCTCACAAGAACCTTTGAGGGGGATCATGATACATAGAGTTTCTACCAGTATAATTTTCAGAAGTGACAAACCCGCCAAATAGGGAAACCTAATATCAAAATAAGTTCAAACAAAACGGAAAGATGTACTTACATTGGCGAGCAAGGAGAGCGACCACCATTCATGTAGTAGATAAACAAGTACGCATCATAGTGCTGGCTGTTAATAAAATAAAAGCCAGGCAACCTCCTTATACACTGAAAGGACATTTTCTTATATAAATATATGGCTGGGTTGTTGCACGAGATCTGTTACGCGACACCTTCCTGAAGTTCCTTGGAAGGGCAACGTAAGGCTAGGCAACCGATGTCTGTCCGATTACCGTCCGCCAACTGGGGTCCCCTCCGCACGCTAGACTAGATTGTCAGTGCCGTGCGGGAAAACCAAGATCGTAGGCAACGAGAGAATTGAAAGCTTGTAGAGAGAATTGAGAAAATAGTTTGCTTGCATAAATGAAAGGCTATTACAAAGGCTACGCGGTGTCGAGGGGGTGCGACACCAGTACAGAGAATTGATTGCTTGTTTGAAAGTTTGAATGCTTATACCCCCCTAATAATGCTTAAAATAAAAAAAACCAAAGTTACAGGAGTAGGCCTAAGAAAGCTGTAAAATCATACTGAAATAAAGTAAAGTAAATCTATTCTATATTTACAAAGAAAAGGACTTAGTTTTCTACAAGGTAGAAACTAGCCCGTCAGCAGCAACTTGTGTCATTCGGCTCAGGGTCCGCGCGCGGCGTTGTCTGCGCGCGCGGCGCTGTTGGCATCTGCCTGTGGCTGGCATTGGCGCTGGCTGTCAGTGGGGCGACAGAGGCGCTTGCGCGCATGTCACTTGGAGCGGCCAAGACCACGGGGCCGACCGTGGCGCTAGGCGTTGGGAGGCTTGCCGGGACGCCACGGGGCGCGTCCAAGGGGTCATGGGGCATGGCTGGAAAGCCGCCCATGACAGATCACGTGTAGGTAAACTGCTCGACAAGTTGGGATTGTTGAGGCATATTTTATTACCTCGTGAATTAGAGAGCTAGCTGAAAACCAAAAACCATAGCAATACTTGGTAAATCCTGATTGAAGGCTAGAATTACAAAATAGAGTACATACGCAAGAACCAAGTGCGCGCCTATTCCAAGATTTCTATAACCTTCTGCAACTCCCAGTGTTAGGATGTAAACCAGTGTGTGGTTCAACCTAGCAGAGTCATATCTGACAAAATCTTCTATCTATAGATAAGGGTGATTCAATATTAACAACAGTCCATAAGAAAGAATTACTTGTAAAAGAGCAAAAGACGTACCTCACTGTCTTTTGCTAGAACAATCCGGGCAGTCACAAATGCAATAAGTTCGTCATCTTGACCATTGGGCTGATTGCAATCAACAGCTCCCCAGGAAACAATATCCCGGCCATTAACGACATTTTGGAAGAACTCAGATTCATATCTAAATACCAAAAGAGGGGCTAACAATAAATACAGATCTAACTAATAGACCAACTTCACTTCGGTAAACGAATAAAGAATTTTTTTAGAGACTTCACATGTCATTTATCTAACATCAAATAGTGAAAGTGACGAAAAAATAGAAGGGACCATCTGATCTGATGGGGAACATATCCCCATGGAGTTTCTCCAGTACTTCCAGATCAGAAGGTTGTATAGGCCTAAATTGTATGTGCCCATTGTGGGAGAATTTGAGGTTCAGCATTGATAGAAATGGCATCAATCCCCCGGGCAAAGACTTTGGTGTATTTGAGAATTCGTATGAGAAGTGCTAACTCCATGTATGCAATATCAAATGCAATGACCATGCAGTCTCGGCAAGGCCGGAGTTCATTTCTTGCTCTTCATCAATTCTTTCTTACGTCACGGGGATGTCATCTTAAAGAGTGCGCTTGCAGCTTTCGTTTGAGCTCCAGCAACTTTCAGCAACGCAAAGATATCTACTGCTGATCAGAAAGAGGAAGCCAATATGAATAAGTTCCCAAAGAAGCACACTGGCGTCATCTATGAGCAGAAGAGCTTTTATCCAGATTTCTAATATGAAAAGTGGATTCATGATAATAAAAAAAAGAACACTTGTACACTAGGATACAAGTTGTCAAAATTACAAGTGAAAATCAACATCGCCTACACTTCTTTCTCAAAGCATAAGAACATGATCTACAACTTGTGCAATACCAAAAATATTCAAATTCAAATGGTGCAAGCGTACGTCTATATTAAATGCTGAAGCAAACAGGTGGGGATCAACATATTCACGAGTTGGGAGTCCGTCGAAATGATTGATGACAAACTTAAGACTATTTGAGTTTCTGACCTTCATACTAGACTGTAAAGACAGGAGTCAGCACGAAGCTCTAAGTATTTACGTACCTTGCAAATTTGGGTGCTCCGTTCATAATTCAAAAAAAAAATTCATTTAGAATCTAATTGTATTGGGTTAAACAATTGTAAAGTCGGGTCGGAAACTACTGTAGTTAAATTGTTTGGGCTGAATCACGAAGTCGAAGTGCTCGGGCCGAAATCACGAAGTCAAACATGAGAGTCGAAGTCGGTTCGATTGGTCAGGAAAGATCACATGATCGAGGATCGATCCTTACCCCTTATACCTTACCTCCGGACAGATCTTACATCTATATCTCTCTATGATGCTCGTACTGCTATTTTAGGAATATTAAGTGTATTGAATCTCATAATAAATGAGGCTTCCTTTGTAATCCGTTTATAGCTTTTATTGTAACCTTTGCACTTACCCATGTAACCTTTGCACTTATCCATGTAAATTAAATATAGAGACTTCTAGGCTTCCCCAGGCGGGAAGATTAGTTTATAAGGGTGGAAGGCACCTCCTTTTGAACCACTTTTTGGCCAGACAAGAAAAATATACATGTCCTTCATCATCTTCTCTATTATCTTCTTTTTATAATTTCTTATTGAATTACAATTTGATTATTCTATTATTATCTCAATTCTAAGCCTACGAATTTCGCCTTTATTTGATAGCGAAAGAATTTACAGATCCTTAACCCTACTATAAATTCAATTGTTATCCAATATTTAGGGTAAACAGTTTGGCGCCCACCGTGAGGCTAAGGATATTAGTAAATTTCTTCCAAATAACGAAGGTTTAATTCTGCGGTTGTTTCTGTGAAAGTTTCTCTGTGAAAGCATG
>MCJB01051992.1:8134-28352 GCA_002018475.1 Nicotiana obtusifolia
CCTACCCTACCCCACCGCACCCCAACCCCTGCCTCCAAACCCCACTCCTACCCCTCTCCCATCCTAAATAAAAATATTAATAATATTACTTTCTTTTCATATTATAGATAGAATACTTTTTTTTCATTTCAACAAATGAGTATTTTTTTTTCATGATTAAAAAAAGTATTTTTTTTTATTTTAACAAAAAAAAAAACTTTCTTTTCTTGATGTAGTAAAAAGTATTTTCTTTCATTTCAACAAAAAGAGTGTTCTTTTCAAGTACCAGTTTATAACCAAAAATTAATTTTTCTATTACGGAAGTAGGGATCCCACACGCTGGGCTAATCACTAAGGTCTCATACAATTTTATGTCGGATGATTTCGACCGAAAATTTAATGTAGAAAAAGTATTTTCTTTTTGATAATAGGTAGAAAAAGTACTAATTAATGTATAAGTTATCCCATATTTAGCTCTTGTTTGTGTGGATTTGGATATTAATCACATTGATTCATGTTAATATAATGTGTTTTTATGTGTATGAATGACTTAAAAGCAATCGGGGACGAAATCGGGAAAGAAACAAGCTAAAACGAGAAGAAACGAACAAAGGAGGAAACCAGGCCACAGGCCAGCGCCCAGCGCTGCCTGTGGCGCTGGAGACAGAAACAAAGGGAAAGGCCACTGCCTTCAGTCCCCTGGACAGCGCCCAGCGCCCCCCAGGGGACTGATTTCGGGAATTGTCTCCTACTTTGTCTAGAAGACCCCTAAACCGACCCAAAACCTTCCCAACTCCTATATAAACATCCCTAAACCCATTTTGAAGGAGAAGAACGTGATTTTGGAGCAAAAGGGAGCCTAGGAACATCAACAACACAACAAATTCTCAGTTCATCAATCCAAACTAGTATCTTTATTTTAGTTTTTCTTACTTAGTTATTTGATTTTGTTGAACATGAGTGGCTAATCACCCTTTGTTCTGGGGTTGTGATTAGCCATGAATATTGTGTTTCTAACTTGATGATTTCGTTTTAATAGTTAATGTGGATAAGATTGTTTCTTCAATTCTATGCTAAATTGCTTAATTGCTTTGGCCATCAATTAAGTTCTATCAATTATCTATGCGATGTTTGAGAAAACTAAGTTTAGATTAGAATAAGAATTGAAGAGAGCATGTTCTTAACTTTGTTAAAAAGAGCGGATTCGTGGTTAAGATAGGAATATACTTAATCACCATGCTTAATTATATAATCGTGTTCTTCATGCATTCTTGCTAGATTAATTCCATAGGAATATAGGTGTTAATCTTGTTAGGAATAGGCGAATAGTACTTCGGAAGAAGGCTATGAGTATTATTATTGATCAATTAGCAATCTCACATTAACTATGCGAACGATAAAATCAATTAGAACGCAATAGAATTGGAACTAAAATCACAACCCTGGAATCTTTTGTTTTATTGATTACAAAATACATAATTGTTCTTTGCAATTCATAGATGTAAATTAGAATTATAATTTAGACTAAACTATATACTAAACTTGATCTTTGCTTGATTAAATAACGATATTAGTTGTTATAAAGTAGTTAACTTAAGTCCCTTGGGTACGATAATCCGAACTCATTGTCCTATATTACTTGTCGATCACGTATACTTGCGTGTGCGTAAGGAAGCAACACTTTTATTTCAACAAAATTAGTACTTTATTTTCATGTTGTAGAAAGAGTATTTTTTTTCTTCAACCAAAAAAAGAGTATTTTCTTTTTAGTTATGGAGCATAAATTCTAACGTTGTTTCGTGTAAAAAAGTAAAGCAACACATTAATTCCTTTGAGTTTGTATGAATTTTTAGAAGAATAATTAAATTCTTGAAGAAAATGGAGTCCTGAAAATGTTGGGTCTTGGGAGTGGGAGGGTGGAGAGCACAAGAAACATGGGGACTTGGGGGAAGGGCGGTGAGAAGAGTGGCATAAAAAATTATTTTCGTAAAAAATATTCTCCATTCTCTAACCAAATACTATAAAATATTTTTCAAAAAATGTTTTACACTCACCAACCAAATAAGGAAAAATAAATAATAAAATCACTCATTTTCCATGAAAACAGTTTCTAGGAAAATATTTTCCTTCATACCAAACACACCAGGGGCGAAGGTACATAGCCCTAAGGGTGGTCAACCCTTCGTTGAAAAATTACACTGTATATATAGGTAAATTATTAGATTTTAATGGTATATAACATACATTGAACACCCTTTATCGGGGATTGTTTTACTTATTTCAAGTTTGAATACCCTAAATGAAATTCCTGGCTTCGCCACTGAAACACACCTTATATATTCCTTCTTAAATTGTAAACATGTACATGAAGTATATTTTGTGAAGTAAGATGGAATATGTTTGATAACAACCCGATAGGAGATTCAAGAATTACTAAAGGAAATCAAGAAACGTGCGGAAACTAAAAGAAAATAGGGAAACGAAAAAGACATAAATTAAAGATAGATTGAATTCAAAAAAGAGTTTCTTCAATTCAAGAAGTCTATTCTTGAAGTTGAATCATAGCAACAACAATTAGCTAACGAAGAACTAATCGTCTTTGGTAGAGAATTAAAAACAAGAGATAGATTGCGAAACCCAACCCTTTAGAATAACAAGAACAACAATAAGCCTAAACTTATCACCTTTCTTGAATAGCTAGAAGTGATCTAAGATTTCGGAAAGGGTTTAATCTTACCACCTTAAGCTGATTCTTGAAGGTTGAAGAATAAATCCAATAGTAGCCACACAAGAGTGCAAGAAAAATCTCACAATTGCTGTTGATATTGACTATCATAATCTCCCCTAAAAACAAAGAAGACACCCTTTATATAGCGAGGGAGTCACGAAATTCTACCAAAAAAACAAATTAAGAAAGAAAGTCCTAACTATTTTGAACAAAAAGTCCAACTACCTTAGGATAGGATTTTGAAAGTCCAAAACTAATTTTGGAAATCTTGGAAAAGAAAGAAAGTCCTAACTACTTTGGACAAAAAGTCCAACTACCTTAGGGTAGGATCTTAAAAGTCCAAAACCAATCT
Organism: Nicotiana obtusifolia; assembly: GCA_002018475.1. Taxonomy (NCBI): domain Eukaryota; kingdom Viridiplantae; phylum Streptophyta; class Magnoliopsida; order Solanales; family Solanaceae; genus Nicotiana; species Nicotiana obtusifolia. Next base: position 11,194 of record MCJB01051992.1, read on the forward strand.
TAGATAGAATCTCGGAAATCTTGAAGGACATTTGCAAGCAACTTGGCACCAACTTACACTCAACTTCTAGCCTGGCTATTGTACCTTCTTTGACATCAAGTAAGTTCTTTTTTTGTTATAAAAACATGACTTCATGTAGGACTTATTGGGTTGCAAGTTTGGACACATTTTAGGTGCCAAAATGGTCCAAAAGTGGACTTATTAGGACCTTCTTCAAAGGATATCTCTTGGGATCCAATATTCCTCTTCTTGGACATAAATTTGGGCCATAAACTAATTGTAACACCTAGTCAATTCACATCCTTTATCCTTGAGCTCTTCCTCTCAATTAACAACTTATTTATTTGCACTTGAAGTACAATGACTTTGTTTTGCAACTCTTTAGCTTGAAATCTTGTTAAAGGCCCTATTTGAGATTCCAAAGCTTCATCCTTGTTCTTGAATATAGTTGAGCTTCCTAGAATGCTATCAATGTTGAACTGTTAATGTTGTGTAGATGCAACGTTGCACATAGAGTAACTCAGACCACCACTAAAGATTGTAGTGAGATAAATATGATTCTGTCATCCTTAATTATAGATTTCGGGTTCAGCCTGAAAATAAAAAAAAATCTAATAAGGAATACGTAGTTAGGACTCCAATGCGAGTACCGAACAGTAGATGAAAACAAACAAAACCCACCCATAATTACTAGTGGTTGGGATTTGCTCCATTACAATTTCCTTCGTTACTTGTCAATGGCATGTATATCTTCAATGGCATTAAATGAATAAGGGTCCGCTTTGACCTTCCCAGAGGATAGTGAGGAAAAAGGGGGTGAATAGGCATTTCACGAAATCTGAGAACAAAGAATTATCATATGTTGCATCCTATAATATTTACTCGCTTGAGCAAGTCAGTGCCCACTCCACACTCTCAGCTACTGTGAAGTCGAGGCATAATACTCATAGTGTGCGCTGTTACTTGCAAATGGAAAAACACAAGTTGAGTTTCCAATTTGAAGGGTCCTATCGAGGAAGGACATTTATTAATGCAAGTGCGTACCAAAAACGAAAATAACCACAAAGGATGCTCCTATGTGATTTACAATACAAGACCCACCCCATTATTCACTTTAGATAAGTTGATCTTTGCTATATTATTTTTCATCTAGACTTAGAGGAAAATTGTGAGCATTATGTTCATGTATAATTCTCATATCAAGGTTAGCATGGCTAATAATATCAACATTAATTACCCGACATTGGATGTCAACTATAGATTGATTGAAATTGAAACCATTTAGGTAATCATACCAAAAGTCACTTAGTAAGTGCGTTTATATCCAAGAATGGATTTCTGAAGATAATCTAAGGAATCAAAATTAAAATCAATGTAGGTGACCTAGAATAATTGCTAGGTCACGTCTCTATAAAAAGACCTTCGACTGAATTGTCCAAGTCTGTTTTAAGAACCTCTTCCCTTACCCGTTATCCATAGATTAAAAGGTTGCGACGAGATCCTATCAAAATGAATATTGACTTAAACATTTAATTTTTTCTCTTACTTTTCCTTTTCTAGTTCCTTTCTCCACTTCTTTTAATCGAAGAAAGCTCAGTCACTAGGAGAAAACTGAAAATGAGTTGAACACCAATCAGATAATGTCCTGGTTAAATGTTTATAATGCTTTTTCTTTCTTTCGTAGTGTTGGAGTGCAATCCCTCTTGAATGAGACTTGTATACACGGATGGCACAAAAGAATATTTACATTGTCGCATAACTTCGGATAACTCTCCATACAAAAAAAATTAGTAATGGGTAAATAAAGTAGATTACTTGCTACTACAAGTTAAGACACATTAATTGTGTATACATAACCAAAAAACAATTAATTATCCATCTAAAAAGGCATACGGCAACAACTAGTAAAAGCAAAAAAACTGACATAGAAATTGATTCGATAATAAGCACACGATCAAAGGAAAGCATCCATCTCTAGTTAATGAGCCAGACATAAAACATAAAATTACTCTTAACAGATACTTCATCCAAAAACCATGGAACCAAAATTGTTGAATTAACTTCAAATGAGTTCCTATGAAATCAGCAGATGATCCCAAACAACCAGTCTGCTAAAACTTACTCTTCTTCAGCTATTCTTCCTTTCTCACTCACATAGATACCATCCAGGAACTTACGGATATCTTTGTTCTTAACATGGCATTTCTGTCAAAGAAAAGAAAGCAGAATCAACAAGTGCAGATTAAAGTGCATGTCTACAGGAGTAAAAAGAGGGAGTTTTACCTGGTTTATGAGGGCAGCAGAACGAGAAACAAGCTCAATGTCATTCCCATCCAATACCAATTCATCCTTAACTTTCTCAGATCTCACAACAGTAACCCCTTCAAGCATATCGACTTTCCTTACCTGATACAATAAAAGCAACAAGTCAGTTCCCTACTACCTTACACTTAAATCTGCCAAGCCACCAAAGCTATGAAAAAGAAGATATTAAGCGGCAGATTTTAAACACCTCGCCAAAGAAGAATTTGGGAGAACATATCCATCCATCAACGAGACTAACCTACAACTATGTCATTCCTTATGGAAAAAGGCTTCAAACATCTACTCTTATATTAAAAATAAACCAAATCATCTCAATCCATCCATTGATTGCAGCCAAGTACTTTACACACTACGAAAATTTCAACCTAGCTCTCTAGTTCTCTTAGCTATTACTCTCTCTCCTCCAATTTATGTGAACCTATTTGACTGAAATAAGGACTTTTAAAACTTGTGGTCCTAAACAAGTCATAACATTTGTGTGGTTATAGTCTTTTGAAACTTGTGGTGTTAAACATGCCAAAGTAAGTGTGGGGCTATAAAAGCGTAGAATTGAAAATTTATGTTAAATTGATTCCAAATTTAGAAAGGGATCATTTTTTTGAAATAGACCAAAAAATAGGTTCAGAAAACTGAAGCAGAGGGATTATTACATTTACCCGTGGAAGAAAAGCAACTAGTCAATCTCAGACTACTTGATTTCATAGAACTTAAAACCCAAAAAATGGTATTATTACATCATCCAAGTCAATAGCGAAGCCAGGAATTTTACTATGAGTTGTCAAAACATTAAAAAGACACTCAGAGAAAATAAGAGTCAACATATAGCATGCATACATGAAAATAAAATTATGACCTAGCTAAAAAGTATAATTTTTCGGCGAATAGGTGACACCCTTAACATATGGTGGCTCCGCCACAAATCTAAGTGCATTCCCTAATGAAATTTTAAGAAACAGATTTCAATCAAATGAAGGACTTGGAAGCACATTACTTAAGCAGTGTCATAAAAGCCATTGGTGAAGCCATGTGCATCATATAAGTGTGCTTTTTTGAGCTATTCACTTTTAAAAAAAAAATGTGCTTAATACAGAAAGTGCAATTATATCAAATTGGTATTTCAGAGAATCTCCATATTTTTTTTAGATGGATGGAGACTATAAATCAAACATGTAGCACTCAAAGACAACTGAAACGTCAAATGTTTCAAGATGCATATTCGGCCATCCTATTAAAGTAGTACTATTATTAAGCAGCAAATTAAAGCCAAATAACCTTTACCAACAAACGAATTCCATTCAGTAAGACTAATTGACCTCTTCATTCCAAAACATTCCAAATAGTATTTTTACATAGAGATTTTGAGAAGTAACCAGTAAAATGGGCCAGAGGCAAAACTTGGAGAGAAACACCAAATCATATTTTAACAGAATACTCAATTAACTTCAGCAATCCACTCTGCCTAGCAATATCTCACACACCAAAAACTACAGAAATTCTAGCAGTTAAATACAGCATTTCCAAATACAATCTCCTGATAAACGTAAATACGCCATAGGTACATTATAAGCAAAAGCAAATAAAAGCATATTATTACTAAGCATTAACATTAAAAAATTCAAAAAATATATTAAGAAAAGGTACCCTTTTCTCGCCAAGAAAGTTTCTGATCTCAATAGCCTTGTTCCCACCAGTAATAGAAGCATTGATAGGAAAATGGGCATACACAAAACGCATCTTGTAACGGTACCCTTTTGTGACACCAGTGATGAGATTCTCAACGTGACTAAGTGCAGTCCGAATAGCAGCAGTGGTTTTACGAGATCCAAACCAAGCATCAATCTTGAGCTTTTTATTTCCAGTTTCTTCATCTTTTATGAGCTGAAAATCAAGATTCAAGTGCTTGAAATTGCGGGTTAGTTTTCCTCTTGGTCCTTCCACTTCTATTTGCTTTGCTTTTACCTTGATTTTTACCCCATCGGGGATATCCATCGTTTCTGATGAGAGTATAGTCTTCATTTTTTGTGTCTCTCGCTGCTTCTGCCCTCACTACTGCCTACCGGCTTCCTGTAGCGAACCAAAAAACCCTAGAGTGGAAGAGTTTACATGTTGGTTTTTATACGAAAATTTCTTAGATGTTTGTTTTATTATGGGCCAAGATGGAGGTCCAATTGACGAAAGTCCAATTCATTGTGCATTTTTGTAGAAATGGCGTGGGTTGGCCAGTTTCTGTCGTAGTATTTAAAGTTTAGCCACATTTATATATACGAAAAGAGGTTGTACTTTCGAAAACAGTTTAAAGAAATCTTCAGTTTCACTATCCGGTCAATTATAGCTCTACTGCTACACAATGGAATTGATATGCCCCTAATTAAAATGGAGGACACGTGGCAAGCTCAAAAATAAATAATGCACTCCTAATTTTAATTACTCGATAATTAAACACCCACCCAATTATTAACTCATGCGGCTTACCACCTTCCTTACTTAAATATAATCCATTAACTAAAAAAAGAATTACAGACTAGAAACTGACCAACAACCGAAGCTTGAATGAAACGTAATGTGTAGCACAAAAGAAGAAACTTAGAAGGTTGTACGCTGGGCTTGCGAAGTTGTAACTAGCAGTTATAATTAGTTAAATAGACGGGAGGTTATAAGTTTTGAGGTGCGACACTTTAGTCCCCCTTATAGTTTATTTTATATCCTTATGTATTTATAACTAGACCAATGTAATTAGTCCTTGGCATTTACTTTTAGTCCTGTAGAGTTAGTTATCCGATTTTGTCCTTTAGTGAAGAGTGGAGCATATATTTCCATGTATCTGCAGAGTCGGCATTATGAAAATTGAAATTAACTTCTTCGCCCTAATTTTGTTTTCTTAGCTTAGCTTTCTCCTCCTTCCTTTTATTGTTTTATCGGCCGTTGCAACAGTGGTAAGAGCAATTCCTCGGCTCTGTGGATTAATGGAGGAACTAAATGAAGTGATGAATATGTTACAGAAGATCTCTGCAGAGATGACGAGCTTTACAACTAGACAAGACCACCTTGAAGCTGGCCATGAACAAGCATGCAGAAATCAAGACGAAGCCTTGAGTGAAATCAGAGAGGTGCTAAACGAGGTCATCCATGGCGTAAAAGACCTGAGAGAGACAATGACCTCAATCATAGTGGAGGGGAGCTATATTCGCCAAGTGATAAGCCATTCGACCTAGGTGAGGTAGCTACTCCTTCTTCTGTTTGTGTTAACGGCTTAGTCTCCATAGGAAAGAGTAGTAACACTGTTCCATTGACAGTGAGCAACCAAATCCCCAACTCTCAGCTGCCCCACCTATTATTCCTGCCAATCTTAACCCTCTCCCATTTCCTGTAAGCACCTTCTCGCAACCCCAAGCTCCTATAACACTGGTCGAGCCTCCATAGCTCAGCGCCTCAGCCTACCCAGTTCCAAAACAAACAAATATAGCAAAGTTTCTCCCCTTAACCTAGATTTACCACCTTCGAGCCCCAACCATTTCTTACTCCTCATGGTGCCAATAGACCCTACTACTCTGCCCAGAACAAGCCAGTGTCATATAGCTCTTATAATCAGGGCATGTCTTATCCACCAACATATTACCCACAACCTAAACATATTCCACCAACCCTGTATCACCAAACACCATATATCCAGACACCTCTTCAACCTACCCCTGCACATATGCCTTACCAAAACAACCCCATAAACACAAACCAACCAAACATATAGAATGTAGCCTATCCTAACTTGCCTTTCACTAAGTACAACAAAGTTGAATTTCCTAAGTTTGATGGTGAGGATTTTGAGAACTTGGTTGTATAAGGTGGAGCAGTTCTTTGCTGAGGAGGATGTCACCATTCAATAGAATATGAAGCTACTATCTCTTCATTTTAAGGGTGATGCCCTTCAATAGCACTTAGGCTATATGAGGAGCAGGGGGCAGTTACCACTTCCTACTTGGGAGGAGTATATTTGGGCTTTGTGTGAGACTTTTGGGGCTGAATATACTGATCCAATGACTGAGATCATGAACATCAAACACACATGGACAGTGAAGGATTACCAAAGAGCCTTTGTCAATGTCATAATATATCAGTAGAACATGCTATTAGCATATTCTTAAACAACCTCAAGCTAGAACTTAGCCATGCAGTGAGAATTAGAAATCCTTGTATATTACCCCAGGCTTTCTACTTAGCCAGACTGCATGAATCCAGTTTTGCAGCTCAAAGTAAGGCCATTAAAATTGGCAACTCTGTTTCATATGTGAATAGAGGTAACCTGAGTCATAGTCATAACAATTGGCCTAGGAGCAACTTGAATACACTCAAGAAACCAATCACAGCTAAATTTGATAACAATAGAAGAAGAAGGTTGAGTCCAGCAAAAATGGAAGAATTCTCGAGGACAGTGTTTTTTTTGTGATGAGAAGTTTGTGCCTGGCCACAAGTGTCAGGCTAAGAGGCAATTTTTTTCCTTAGAAATGGAGGCAGGTGAGGTACTAGTAGAGGAGGAAGAACATATCCACATGGAAGAAGAAGAAGAAGAAGAAGAAGAAGAAGAAGAAGATTGTCAAGGAACTCCCTGAGAATCGTGCTATTTTCCTACAAGCTTTAAATGGAACCTTAGGTTATCATACCTTGAGGTTGAGAGGATTCACAGAGCAAAGACCATTGAAAGTTTTCATTGATTGTGGCTCTACACATAACTTCATAGATGAAGAAACAACAAAAAGGTTGGGGTGCCAAATAAGTAAAATTGAGCCTCAGTTGGTACAAGTTGCTGATGGAAGGGAAGTACCAACAGACAGTATTTGTAAGGGATTCCAATGGTTAATGCAAGGGGTTGTGTTTCGGGATGATTTTCTTGTATTTCCAATTGGTAAAAGTGACATAGTGCTGGGAATACAATGGCTCTACCCCTTAGAAGATATCAAGTTTAATTTTAGGAAGCTCATGATTGAATTTGAGTATAATGGGCAGCTGCTCACCTTGCAAGGAATCCAGCCTAAATTTAAAACATTCTAAGCAAAATCAATGAACAAAATGGCCATTGAAGGATCCCAGTTCTTCATGATCAATGTAAGAGACGCAGAATGCAAGGAGATTGAGGTGACAGAACCTGAAGGAGTTGAAGAGCATGTGAAGCTAAAGCAGGTTCTTGATGAATATGCAAAGATATTTGGTGAGCCTACACAGTTACCTCCCTCAATAAGGGTGTTTGATCACCATATTCCTTTGATGGAAAGCAGTCTACCAATCAACTCAAGACCTTATAGATACTCACCAATGCAGAAGGATGTCATTGAGAAAATGGTTAGGGAAATGATGAACCAAGGCATCATACAATAGAGTTCTAGTTCTTATGCCTCTCCAGTGGTGCTAGTAAACAAGAAGTATGGATCTTTGAGGCTATGTGTTGACTATAGAGCTCTTAACAAGGCGAACATCAAGGACAAATTCCACATACCCATCATTGAGGAACTCCTGGATAAGCTGGGTGGATCTCATGTTTACTCCAAGATAGACTTAAGGGCAGTGTACATCAGATCAGAATAGCACTAGATGATGTTCATAAGACAGAATTCAAAACTCATTCTGGGCACTGTGAGTACCTAGTCATTCCCTTTGGTTTGAACAATGCACCCTCCAGCTTTCAGAGTTTGATGAACCACATTTTTCAAGAACATCTCAGGAAATTCATTTTAGTTTTCTTTGATAATATCCTAGTTTATAGCAGGAGCTTGGAAGAACACTTGCAGCACTTAAGAAGAGTCTTTGGCTTACTACTCCAACACCAGTTATTGGCAAAGATAAGTAAGTGTGTTTTTGCTACAAAGAGGATGGAATACTTAGCTCAACCTATGACACAATTAAGAGGTTTTCTAGGGTTAGCAGGGTACTATAGGAGATTCATAAGAGGCTATGGGGTAATCAGTAAACCCCTTACTAATATGCTTTAAAAAGATGGTTTCACATGGATTGAAAGGGCTAGAAGAGCCTTCATCCAACTTAAAGTTTCACTCACCACATCACCTATATTAGCCCTTCCTGACTTCTCAATGGCTTTTGTGGTTGAGACTGATGCCTGCAATGTAGGCATTAGAGCTGTTTTGATGCAGAGGGGGAAATATATTACTTTTCTCAGCAAGGGATTATCCACACAACATCAATCCTTATCTATATACGACAAGGAATTGTTGTCATAGTGATGACAGTCAACAAATAATCTCAATACTTGACAGTTAGGCCCTTCATTGTTAAAACAGACCAAAGAGCCCTAAAATTCCTCTTATAACAGAAGCTACATGGAACTCAACTCAAATGGATTACTAAACTAATGCAATATGATTTTGAAGTTGAGAATAAAAAGGGAAAGGAAAACAAGGCAGCAGATGCCTTGTCTATGATCTCATTAATCCAACTTGTTGCAATGACACTATCCACTATGAGAACTGATCTGCTAGAAATGATTATGCGAAGCTGGGAGCTAGATGAAGAACTGAGGCCAGTCATTCAGTCAATACAATAGGGAGAAACTGATACAAAAAGGTACACCTTTATCCATGGCCAACTCAGAAAGAAAGGGAAGTTAGTGGTAGGACCTGATCTTTAACTTAGAAAATATATCCTACAACAGTGGCATAGTTCAACAGTGGGAGGACATTAAGGGATAGAGAACACTTACAGGAAGGTAGTTGCTCTCTTCTATTGGAAGAACATGAAGCAGAAAGTCCAAGAATTGGTCAAGGCATGTGATATTTGCCAGAGGCACAAGTATGAATATGCTTCTTATCCTAGGTTGCTGCAACCACTCAAAATACCAATAGCAACATGGAGCAGTATTAGCACGGATTTCATAGATGGACTGCCTAAATCTAAAGGAAAAATAGTGATTTGGGTGGTGGTGGATCGACTCACCAAATATGCTCATTTCGTTGTTCTCTCCCATCCTTATTCTGCCAATGATGTTGTAAAACTCTTTATGGAAAACATCTATAAGTTACATGGGGTACCTGATGATATCGTTAGTGACAGAGATCTAATCTTTACCAGTAAAGTTTGGCAGGAATTGTTCTCTATGATGGGAGTAACACTCAATACCTCTACTGCTTATCACCCTCAATCAGATGGGCAAACAGAGATAGTGAATAATTGCCTAGAAAGCTACTTAAGGTGCTTTTGTTCAGACTCACAATCAGATTAGTTTCAATTTTTAGCATCTGTAGAATGGTGGTACAATACAACCTTCCACACCTTTATACAGAGCATACCATATGAAGCCCTCTATGGACAACCACCCCCACTACACTTACCATACATGGCTGGAGATTCTCAGGTAGAAGAAGTGGACAGAAGCCTACTGACTAGAGAGTTCAAGACACAATTGTTGAAGTATCACCTCATAAGAGCTCAATAAAGGATGAAATAACAAGCTAATAAACACAGGTCTGACAGACAATTCAAGGAGGGAGATTGGGTTTACCTAAAAATCCAACCATACAGGCAACTTTTCATGTTGGTCAGGCATTTTACTAAGTTATCAGCAAGATACTATGGCCCTTACCAGGTGTTACAGAAAATAGGACCAGTGGCATATAGGTTGTCCCTTCCAGCCCAACTCTTACTTCACCCCCCAACCTTTCATGTTTCCCAGCTGAAGCTCTGTCATGAATTGCCTCCTACTATAACACACCCTCCTGTCATCGAGTTTTCTATCCCTTACTGCCCACAACTAGAGAAAATAATGGATAGAAGGATGATTCAAAAAGAAAACATGGCAATGGCGCATGAATTGGTTAAATGGAAGGAGTTACCATTAGAAGTTGCAACATGAGAGGATTATTCAACTCTAAAGATACGTTTTCCATCTTTCCTTCCTTGAGGACAAGGAAGATATCAACAAGGGGGGAACTGATGAGCAGTAGAAAAGAAGAAGCTTAGAAGGTTGTACGCTGGGCTTGCGGAGTTGTAACTAGCCGTATAATTAGTTAAATAGATAGGAGGTTATAAGTTTTAGGGTGCGACACTTTAGTCCCCCTTATAGTTTATTTTATATCTTTATGTATTTACAATTGGACCCATGTAATTAGTCATTGGCATTTACTTTTAGTCCTATAGAGTTAGTTATCCGATTTTGTCCTTTAGTGAAGAGTGGATCATATATGTCCTTGTATATGCAGAGACGACCTTATGAAAATTGAAATTTATCTTCTTTGCCCTAACTTTGTTTTCTTAGCTTAGCTTTCTCCTCCTTCCTTTTACTGTTTTATCAGTGGTTGCAACAGAACCTTGCCTTTGACCGAAAAACATTGAATCTAACTCAAAAATCCAATCTAAACACTATCGTGAAGAAGATCTTATGGTGGTTTTGATGGTGGAACTGGTCAGGGCCTGTCAGGGGGTAACAGTGGATGGCATTTTCTGATTGAAAATTTTGAGGTTCTAAATTTTGGAGAAAGGAAAAATATTTTTGCTAGTTAATTTATGGTGGTGGAATGTGAGAAGATGAAACTGGTTCAACGTACGCAATTTCATGGCTTTGGCATTTGGGTCGATGAATGATGTCATCGCAGAGTGGTGGTTGAAATTTTAATTTAGTGCTAATAGGTGATTGCAGTAGTAACATGGTGGAGAAAGTGAAGATACAACTGGACTGGTGATAAGAATAAATAATGAGGTGGGTTATTGGTGAGGGAAGATGATCGTGTTGAGTGAAGAGTGAATTGTGCCTTTACCTGTGTATGCATCGATCCAAAATGTATTAACAATATCAAAATAGTGGACTGTGCCGATGAAATGTGTGTCCTCCATAAGTGTTTCATGAGATTGAGTAAATAAATTATGCAGATTAAGATCCAAATAATAATAATAATAATAATAATGGATCTGATCGGTGCCGGCGGTACTCCGCTCGACGGTGATAGACCTCCTCAAGAGAGTTATAAAGACAGGATCTGATGGGTGCCGGGGGTAATCCGCTCGACGGTGATAGACCTCCTCAAGAGAGTACCCTTGTCTTCAAACAAGAATCAAAATTAAGGGAAATTATTTAAAAATTTAGTATATGAATTAACAGCTGTATGGTAACCTTTTACCTAAGCATGGGGCCTGTCTATGTAATAAATACTACGGGATCTTGAGACCATGTGTACAGGATACCTTTTTAGGGGCTCCCCGGGGATAACAACAGCCCTTAAAACAACAAATAACGGGCTTTTTCACCGGGCAACTGTACGTAGCTACTAAGGCAAATCCAAGATCTATAGTATTTATACATGACTGTACCACCATCTCAGAACCAAGCTATCAATTCTAACACTAAACCTTTAAAGTTCATATAATAAAATCTCTTGATTTTAATAGAGTTTAGTTCATCTTTATGTATATTTAAGCAGCATAGTACTCAACATAGATAGATATTTAGCCGGCTATAAGTACTGCCATCGAAGAACTAAAGAGTAAATTAAAATTAAAATTAAAATACCTTGAAGCACCGAGGTTATGCCCAAAGTTGGACGGTTGTCTTCTTCTTATATACAAAACTTCAAAAACCTTACAAAAGATTACAAAGACTTAGAGAGATGGCAGAGCTAGAGAGAGAAAATGAAGAAAGGAAAATTTTTTCTTCTTGTTCTTTTCAATGAGGCAAGGCCTCTATTTATAGAAAAATTCTAGCTTTCTACAGTATTTGTACAGCTGTGCGTTATCAATGCACAGTGACAAATATCTCTGTCATGGGTCCCACTGGGGTCCTACCACTTGATTTTGTCGGCTGTCCCACTGGGTCCTACCACCAACCTTATCTTGTCGGTTTCTTGCCTTGTATTATCTGCATTTTTCTGACAAAATGTTCGCCAGCTTTGTCTTCTTTTTCCTGCTGAATTAATTTCTCAACTTCTTCCAAAATATTAGTATCAATTTCGTCATCAGCTTGTGAATCTTCGTACATATACTGGCTTGTATTACTCTTCATAGATATGTCTGATTTTTCAGATATCTGTTTGATTAAATTTTGTCGAACTTCCTTTAGATAGGCTTCAATTTGTGCTTCTTTATCACCAGGTTGATAAATGATTTTCCTGGCAATATGCTTCAAAAGACTGTCATCAATTTTTACAGTCTTTGTTCCAGCGGAATACTCCTTTATGCTATGGACAATATTGTCAATAGTTTCTTGCCCCCATAATTTGTTGGTTTCTGGGTTTTCTTTCAACATCTTTTCTCAAAAATTGTTATAATAAGTCCTGTATATGCAAGGGATATGTTCGTCGGTATAACCGAATTCTGGAACCCACTTGTGTATCCAAGGAATAGAAAATTCTAAGAAGAAATATATGTGCCCAATCCTTTCGGGCCAATTAACATGATCTTTTCTGTATAACAAGTCTAGATCAGGAGACACTTCTACACATTTATCATATAATTCTTTGAGCTGGATGGGCAGGATTGCAATTGTCGGTCCATGATAGGTCCACCAATTTAAAAACCAATTTAGAATAAATTTGGCAAAGTTTTTCTGACACACCTTTATAAACCAAGTGTGTTTATGCTTCTCATTATTGTAATAAAAGGTATAAGTAAAAGCCTGGATATAATCCCAGTAGGTACAATTAACCTTTACTCTATTATCAAGAGTAATTTGTCTTGCCCTCATATTGGAAAGTCCCTATTCTTCAGCAGATATGATTCGCTTGATAATAAATTTTGAGAAATTATAAACTTTCTCATTCCTATAATTTTTGAAGTGAGATATCTCAACACTTTCAGTAGTTGTCAAAATATTCTCATAATAAGTGCAGATCTTGTATGACTGGCCCGGAAAATATAAATTCTCAGAGAAATATCTCTAAAGTAATTCCCATAGTTCAGATTTTCTGTCAATATCTGCATCTTCAACAAGAAGTATAATTTCTTGTTTTGACAATTTCTCGTAGTTCTTAATATCATTAGAACTTTCCATAGAAGTACTCGCATAGGTATCACTTTGCGATTTTGACTGGTTTTGCATATAATTTTGCAGTGCCTCATATAATGGCTTTCTTTTGGGATATCTCCCAAGTTAATAGATCCTGATGAGGATGCCTCATCGTTTTGAGAAATTTTCTCATTCATAAGAGTTCTGTTACCTATTTGTATAATTGGGTTGCTTCTGGAAGTTGTATAACTACTTCCTCAGCCGGGATATCGGCCTTGATTTCTTCCTTTTCCTCTTCCTCTATTAAAGAAAGACTGGGGTGGCCATACTGGCCTCATCCTGCATACCAAATAAATTTGATTAGATTTCATTTAAATATTCTCGGGTAAGAAAATCAGGTAAGGAATTATCAATTCCTTTTTTATATTCAATATCAAAATCAAATGGAGCTAATTGGGCTTGCCATCTTGCAAAAATTAATTTTGAAGCATCGTTCTTAAAATCTTTATTAAACATAAATTTTACAGCTTGAGCGTCTGTTCTTATTAAGAACTTTTGATTATATAAATCATCCTGAAATTTAATAACACATTTAATAATAGCAAGCATTTCATGGGCTACGGTTGCATATTTCCTTTGGGCCGCAGTCCACTTTCCTGAATAATATCTGATAAGATATTCTTTCTTATCATTCGAGTTTACCTGCTTAAGAATTCCTCCGAATCCAATCAGAAGCATTTGTTTCAATAATTTTTTGCCATAAAGGATTGGCAAGAGTTAAACAAGGTAAAGAACTAACTTTTTTTTAACAAGTCTAACAATATTGGTATGCAAATCAGTCCAGGGTAATTTATAACCCTTTTTTAGTCTTTCATAAAGAGGTGCCAAATCTTTAGACAAATCCTTTATAAAAGGAGAAATATAATTTAAACTTCCCAAAAATCTTTGTACTTGAGTTCTATCAGTAATAATATCGGGAAATTTAGAAGCAAATTCTATAGCACGTTAATAGTTATCTTTCCTTGGTAAATATAATATCCAAGAAATCTAATATTGGTCTGAAATAAACTCATCCTTGTTTTAGATATAACCAAACCATTTTGTATAATAATTCTTTTAAAAATATCAAGATGTTTGAAATGCAATTCTAAAGTTTTAGAATAAACAAGAATGTCATCAATATAGACAACGATAAAATCCAAATAAGGATTAAATATATCATTCATAATCTTTTGAAATTCAGAAGGAGCATTTTTTAATCCAAAAGGCATAACATTCCATTCATATTGTCCAAAAGAAACATTAAAAGCAGTTCGATATGTATGCTTTTTAAATAATTGAATCTGCCAATATCTAGATTCTAAATCAAATTTTGAAAATATATTAGCGTCATATAATCTTGTAAGCAAATCCTTTTTGTTTGGGATTGGATATCGAACCCATTTTAAAACTTTGTTTAAAGGTTTATAATTAATTACTAATCTTGGAATTTCACGTTCTTTTTCTGCAGTAGTGTTGACATAAAAAGCAGTGCAAGACCATTGAGACTTGGAAGGTTTAATTAAATTCTTTTGCAAAAGAGTATCAATTTCCTTTTTGCAAAATTCGACCAATTCATAATTCATTTGACAAGGACGAGATTTAGTAGGAATATTTTCCTCTGAAAAATTTTCTTCCATATGGAAGAGAAACAACATGCTTTTTCCTATCCCAAAAAGCACTAGGATGATCCGCACAAATAGATATAGCAAATTGTTCATAAATTAGTTTAACCTTTTCCTGAACTTTAGTAGATTTCAGAATATCATCTATTGACATGCTGTAAAGAATTCATATGAAATATTTTTCTATCAATCAAAGCATTTATATTTCTTACAAGAGGTTCAGTTATAAACTGAAATGAAATCTTTTTACCCATATATTTAGCATCGAACCCATTGCTATCAACATGAGTAAAAGGATAAATGGTCTGGATAAAAGGAGTTCCTAATATAATAGGAGGAAACATTTTATCTTTAACAAGAATAAAGAAATGAGGAATACAAACTTTCTGTTTGCAAACATATGTATTAGGCAGTTTATATTCTATTTTCATCCTATCACCCGAAGCAGAACTAACTTTATGAGAAGTTTTTTGAAAATATCTGGTTGGAATTATTCCTTCCTGAATACAGCTTATATCAACACCACTATCAATAAGCGCAGTTTCGGTAATTGAAAAATTATCATCAATTAAAATAGTACACTTAACATACCATTTATGCAAAGTAACTATTTGCATCATTCCTAAAAACAAATCGTGATTAGGATCAGAAATAGCTTTTTTGGAAAATTCAGATATTTCTTTTAAATCATTACTTTCAGGTAATATAATCCCTTTTTTCTTGGTATCAATCTGGCCAGTTGAAATAGCATTTTTCTCAACTTGTCCTATCCTATGGTCTAAAATCATTTGATTTTGTTTAAGAGATTTAATCTCATTTTTTAACCTTTCAACTTCAATTTTTAAATCATCCAATGAAGAGGTATAACTAGGAAGATTCATATTTTGTGGCGAGTTTTTTTCTAATAGTCGTTTTTGAACTTCCGCCATAGAATATGGAACCTCGTCTAGTATATCTCTTTTTCGCATAGGCTTATCAGCCGGTTGTGAAGTAGACATAGAAGCCATATTAATAATTTTTTCTCGTAAAGTAGGATCCGGGACTTCTTTTAATAATTCTAAAATATTATAAGATGTAATTGGTTTTATTTCAAAATCATTTTGAAATTGGGATTGTATTTTATAAGAATCCAAATTTTCACAAGAACAAGCACCATTACTAGTATCACATTTATCACAAGTATTATCATCAGATAAATCAAATAATTTAACAGACATTTCAGAAGAAGCGGATGAAGTATAATCAATATCATAATCGTCTGTCGAAGTTTCTGCCATAATTTGCAGAAATTTTTCTTTGGATTTATCATCCATTTCAAGAGCAAGCGCTTTAAGCTTCTCTTTCTTGCAATGTAGAGCGATGTGACCAAATCTGCCACACTTATAGCACTTTATATCTTTCAGATCTCGTTTAGATCTGTTCTTAGTGAATCGCTTTTCTTTGCGATATTTTCTTCGAGCATATTGCTCTTCTTTGGATCGACGATGTCTCTTCTTACCTTTTCTTTGGTAATAATCGTCTCTATCATTTCCTTTCTTTCCTTTGTTCCTTTTCTTTTTAAAGGAGGAGCCATCTTCCATTCCGAATTGTTGACAGAAATCGCCTAACTGATTTCTTTCAGTTAGTCTCTGTCGCTTGAGCTGTTGTTTTAACTTCAGCTCGTTGCATAGACTTAACCCTTCTTGGGTACATACACCTATTAATTTTCCATAGGTGTAGGTATTATAAAGAATCTGGACATTGTTTCCACGAAGAGCTTTTCTAACTCTTTCTGCGAATAAAGAGGGCAATCCATCTATAAACTTTCCTTTCCAATGTTCACTACTACTGTTACGCGGCGCCTTCCTGAGATGCTTTGGAAGGGTAGCGTAAGGCTAGGCAATCGATGTCAGTGCGATTGCCGTCCGCCAACTGAGGTCCCCTTCGCACGCTAGACTAGATTGTCAGTGCCGTGCGGGAAAACCAATTTCGTAGGCAACAAGAGAATTGAGAGCAGCGGAAGCTTTGGTTGGATTTTTGATGATGATTGTATTGATGATGAAAGCTATTACAAAGCTAATGCGGTGTCGAGGGGGCGAGACACCAGTACAGAGAATTGAATGCTTGCTGAAAATGTTTGAATGCTGATACCCCCCTAATAATGCTTAAAATAAAAAAAACCAAAATTACATGAGTAGACCTAAATGAGCTCAAGGAGCACAATGAATATAAAACAAGTAAACCTGTTCTATATTTAC
>MCJB01051993.1:0-25585 GCA_002018475.1 Nicotiana obtusifolia
GATTGGGATTGTAGAAACAAACCCTTTCCAAGCTCTGATACCAACTGATGCAATATTAAACGCGGAAATAAGAAAACAAAAGATAGAAGCAAGACGCTCAATGAACTATCAAGACAACAAGTAGGAACTAGTCTACTTACCTTCTTGATGAAGTCACAGAGTACCTATACTATACGAACAACCCTCAAGACAACGATGGTCTTGCAAACTGTTCGATCAAACAAAGGATCAAGTTCAATTTTGAATCACACCAAAATTGGACAAGTTAATTCACACGATTTTGGGAGCAATGTGCTGCCGGTTTTTGATTGATAATAATGTCAAAAGGTATCAAAATAATGAAGTGTTTAGGCTTATATAGAATGAGCCTTTACCTAAATCAACTAGGAAAATAATAACCACTTAACCTAAATCAACTAGAAAACAACTAATTAACAAAAAGGCCACAATTTGGCTAAGTTTAAGAAATAGTCACGCAGGACTCCAAAACAAGTAAGAATTAATGTCTTCCGTAACTATACAATAATATAATATAAACACAAATATACATTTTCAACATAAGATTCGTCCATAGCAAGATTTATGGACGCTCGGCTCTTCTCCAAGGCTAACCAACGCCTTTTCTTGTCTTGTTCATAGATGGCATTGATGACACTTGATCAAATTTATTTGCATCATCCTACATTCCTTTTGAGTTTCTCTATGAATGGTATGGACACAGCAAATCATAGCGCTTGCATCATGAGGAGTTGGCTATCACCTCTTTGGGATGGGTTCATCGTGGAGTTTATGTCTTCATAGTGTGCTTTCTGGGTTTGCTAGTTTTTCTGATGTAAGGACGGAAAATACACACTCGTTTGGCCATGGTCACCAGTACCGTGATGGAAGGGATCGAGGGGCAGAAATACACCATCATTCTTATGATACTAGCTGAGACGTACCGAACCTTGAATCGATGCAAACACGGATTTAGATATTTTAAGGGTTGCAATCTTCTACTTCAGAGGGGAAGTTACCATCAAGAGCTCTTGCATAGACCACTGAATGACTATATCGCCAGTCATCATCCAAAGAAGATGACGTTTGCTCCGGATAGGTTTGCAAAGCCAGGGAATGCTGAAGGGTGGGTACGCTTCTTCAGTAATCTGACTAACGAACAAGTGCATTGCATGTTTGAGTGGTTTCCCGGTAAAGAGTTCACAATAAGGTCCAAAGGGACCACACATTTGGTGTTGATTGGGTTACAAGGCACTTGCCCTTACGCTTCTAAAAGGGTAATGAGGCAAGCTCGGAGGAAGCATGTCAAACCTCGGATTGCTAATATGATTCAATATAAGGCAGACTTCAAAGGGGGATGTTATTCCATTAAAGTTTGAGGCCCAACACATGTGGAACCAAAAGATCATTGTCGATGGAGAGACTATCGAGCCAGACAGGTACCACGCCAGGCATATGTGTTACTACCTTTCATGATTAGAGGACGGCATAACCTGGGAAGTCAAACCGGGAGTCAATCTGAAAGGTAGAATCATAGATGAGGTGGTCGAGACTCATTAAACTACTAGAGGCTACGCAAAAGAGTGTCTGAATACGAGGCCAAGCATCTAGAATAGCATAAGATATACATGGAGGCAATAAAAGAATGGAAGGAGATTGCGAACAAGTCTACTGAGTGGTTAGAGCACTTAGAGAAAAGGTTGATGGAATTAGAAGGAAAGATGAGGAAGAGGTGTTGGGATTGCCAAGGTATAGGCTACGATGAAGGAGGGAATTGGTAATGGCATACGTGCTACTCGATATGTGTTACCTTGGGAGTGTGATTGATGGAGCCAAAAGAGCAAAGCATGGAGAAGGTCCTTCTGGTACCAAATAGATTAGGAAATGTTGCTTTATTTCTTTCTAGTTAGATTTCGTTAGATTCCATGTAATAAGGCTTCATGCCATTAATGACATTATATTATTATTCTGGTTTAGTAAAGATTGGTTTTCACTTATTTCCACATTAATGGAATGAGGCGAAGTTGACATAAACTTTCTCCAAGTCTACTTGTCGCTTAGGCCTACCTCGGGCACAATGAGGTCCCCAATTTAGGACGCGAATATTCTGGCATTGTCAAACATATTCTGGCATCGTCAACATATCACACCAGCTATGTTATTCCCAAAGTTTGGTTCGTGCATTCTGGCATCGTCAACATATCACACAAGATCCAGAGGTCCTCCACTTCCTCCTCCACCTAACGACATCAAAAGCAAAAGGCAAAAGAACGAAGGACGATTTGAGTGGTAATCGAAAAGACAATGCTACTATAGCAGAGAATGTAGAGACTTCAGATGAAAGTACACCAGGACAAAATGTAATTGTTCTGCGATTAGAGCATAAGATCTTGGAGTTTCAAGGCGACCTCGAGTAGGTCCGAAATCTTGCAAACCTCCCCCTTACTTTGAATGTCCCCGACATCAACAATCGAAACACCACCACCCAGAACCAAACGCCGCCCCAAAAAACACAACCCCAAAATCCACCACCCTTAGCTCCACAAAATCCTCCCGCAACGCATTAATACCACTACCCTGCACCTCCTAAAAACCGTAACCCTCCACCATTACAAAATCCTCAGCAACACCACCATAATATGACAGTATTCAGAAACCACTACCTATCATACCCCTCAGAACGTGCCACAACCTACTCCTGATCCACCTCAGACCTCAATCAATGATCACCCATATACTCAAGTCCTAAGAATGCACCACGAGAACTCGATATACGTGGAGACTCTACCACACACCCCGCAGCAAACACTATACATACTCGAACCAACCAAGAAGGACCTACTCATCCGGAACATAGCTGATGAGCTGAAGAAGTTGACAGGAAGAGTCCAGAGCATTGAGGGTGCAAAGGGTGTTGAAGGATTGAATTATCAAGATTTGTGTATCCAGCCACACGTGGAGCCATCAGAGGGTTACAAGCCTTCTAAGTTTTAGATGTTCGTGGAACCAATGATCCCAAGGTGAAATTGAGGACTTACTATGATAAACTTGTAGGAGTGGGTAGGAATGATCAAATACGCATGAAGTTGTTCATGCGAAGTCTCACTTGGGATTCTTTATCATGGTATATCACCCAGAATCCAAAGAAGTGGTCTAACTAGATAAGTATTGCATCCGATTTCATAGACAGATTCAGGTTCAACACAGAAAACGCGCTAGACATTTTCTATATCCAGAACCTCAAGAAGAAGCCAACGGAGACCTTCTATGAGTATGCTACCTGCTAGAGATCAGAGGCGTCCAAGGTGAGGCCTAGAAGAAGAACAGATGAATAAGTTTTTCGCCGGAGCTCAAGATCCACAGTACTATGAGAGATAAATGGTTATAGAGAATCACAAGTTCTCCGACATTATCAAGTTGGAAGAAAGAATATAGGAGGGCATCAAAAATGGTATGGTTACTAATTTTGAAGCAATGCAAGCTACCAACAAAGCTTTACAGTCTCCCCTTACCTACCAGACACCTCCACCAACATATCAACCCTCACCTTCCAAAGTACCGAGCCATCATACTACCATTCATCCCCCTGCTCGTCAGAACTACCCAAAACCCCGATTAAACTTCGACCGTAGAACTCTCAGATAGTACACCCCTATTTCCAAGCCCATAGCCTAATTATATGAAAGACTGAAGGCCACTGGTTATGTCATTCCAATTCCTGCAGCTGCTATTGAAAACCCCTCTCAATGGGTCAACCCCAACAAAACTTGTGCCTATAATTCAGGCATGAAGTGACATACTATCGAGAAATGTCGTATGTTGAAAGATAAAATCCAGACATTGATTTATTGATGGGGGTTCAAGTCTGAACATATGCCCTTTGACTACTCTTGAAAGATTGGGTATAGGTCTATAGGAGATACGGATGAGAAGCATGAACGTAAAAGCATTTGATGGATCTCAAAGAGCTACTATTGGAAAGATCAACCTGGATCTGAAGATGGGTCCAACCTGGTTCGATGACGAATTCCAGGTGTTGGATGTATCCGCTACCTATAACTTATTTATGGGACGACCATGGACACACATAGCTAGGGCAATTGCTTCTACTCTACATCAGGCCATGAAGTTCGAGTTGAACCATCAAGAGGTAGTTATCCATGGGGATGGAAGTAATCCTATCTAAACCATTAAGACTGTGCCCGCCATTGAAAATAGAAGGAAGTTGGGAGGAGAGACATTCTACAGCATTGATCGGGTATATGTAGTCGAGAAAGGATGATGGGGAAGAAACAAGGTACTAAGAATACTGCTATGGTTAGGGTATGAACCAGGCAAGGGACTTGGTCCCAAGCTTCAAGGGATCACAAAACCAATACGGCCACAATATCATGGCACGACTTCTGGTCTCGGATATGAATACACTGTGCAAGAATATAATGATTGGACACCACTGTGGCGTGACTTCTACTATCCTTTGGAACAACCCGTATCACCACTACGCTAGACATTCCGCCAGACTGATGTGATTTTGGGATCTGAAGAGGACGAGGTCTTAGCTGACATGAGGAACCTATTTCTGAATGATGAAGATATGTACGACAATGATATTTTGGAGGAGGCGGAGGAAGACCTTACTATTCAGACGGTGTGAGATGGATCTGTTCTCAGGAACAGGATTATTGCACCATCCCGGGCTCACCGAGCACCTGAGTAACTTTGGCAAAACTAGGATGATTTCCTTTAAGATTGTTTTCTGGTATTTAAGACATTTCCAGTATTCTGTTTTGAAATAATTACTCGAGACACCACGTCGTATTTGGCTAACAATTTTAAGTTTTAATTAATGCATCATTGCTTTTCGTTTATTTATATTACTATCTTTCTACATTCTTTTCAACATAATTATTACCTATCCTGTTGAATATATGATTGTGACATGTAATGAGACAATGCAACATGAGGAGAGTGATTCAGAATATTGGGAAAATAATATAATACCTGAGAAAATTGTCAAAGAATTAGAGGATTTTGAGAACAAACCAAAGTTAAATCTTGAAGAAACTGAGACGGTTCACTAGGGGATTCTAAAACAGTCAAGGAAACTCGCATCAATATTCATCTATCACCGTCAGAGAAGGAAGAGTACATCAGATTTTTTAACGAAATATGAGGACATTTCTTCATGGTCCTATGACGACATGACAGGGTTGAGCACATCCATAGTGGCTCATAAGCTACCTACCAACCCTATGTGTCCACCTGTAAAGTAGAAACTTAGAAAATTTAAGCCAGACATGGGTTTGAAGATAAAAGAGGAAGTCACCAAGAAGATCAAAGCCAAGGTCCTTCGGGTGGTCGAGTATCCAACTTGGCTAGCCAACATTGTGCCGGTACCAAAGAAGGATAGGACGAGTTGCGACTCAAGAGTATCAATAGGCTTTTGATAACATCAAGGAGTATTTGTCCAAACAACCTGTGTTGGTCCCACCTGAACCCGTGAGACCGTTGCAACTATACCTATCCATAATAGATGGAGCGCTTAGATGTATCTTGGGACAACATGATGAGACCGGGAGGAAAGAGCAAGCAATATAGTATTTGAGTAAGAAGTTCACACCTTACGAGGCTCGGTATTCTTTGTTGGAACATACCTGTTGCGCCCTAACATGGATAGCCCAGAAATTGAGACTTTACTTATACGCATACATCACATGCCTCATATCAAGGATGGATCTGCTAAAACACATCTTTAAGAAGCCTATGCTTACGGGAAAGCTAGCAAAGTGGCAAATACTACTAAGTGGGTTCGACATCATCTATGTGAAACAGAAGGCAGTCGAGGGGCAAGCGTTGGCAGATCATCTCGCAGAAAATCCCGTGGACAGGGAATATGAACCATTGAAGATGTATTTTCCCGAAGAGAATGTGTCTTTTATAGGGGAAGACATTGCCGAAGCATATGATGGTTGGAGGATATTTTTTGAAGAAGCCACAAAATTCAAAGGAGTGGGCATCGAAGCTGTCTCAGTATCAGAAATCGGTCAACATTATCTGGTACCTGCCAAGCTCAGGTTCTCGTGCACCAACAATACGGCAGAATGCGAGGCTTGCATTCTAGGACTCAGATTGGCCATCGACATGAATATTCAGGAATTGCTGGTAATCGGAAATTCATATTTGCTAATACATCAGGTACTCATAGAATAGACCACCAAGAACACCAAGATATTGTCGTACCTACACTGTATGCAATACTTGATCAGGAGGTTCACATAAATAGAGTTCAAACATGTTCCTAGAATTCTGAACGAGTTTGCGGATGCGCTAGCTACCTTGTCTTGCATGATACGGCATCCAGACAAGAACTATATTGATCTCATTCCAAAAGAAATATGTAAGCAGCCAGCTTATTGTGCTCATGTTGAAGAAGAGTTCGATGGGAATCCACGGTTTCACGACATCAAGGAGTATTTGGAAAAAGAAGAATACCCAGAAAATGCTACGCACACTTCAGAGATTAGCCAACCGCTTCTTCCAGAGCGGAGGAATTCTATATAGAAGGACTCCCAACTTGGGTCTGCTACGATGTGTCGATGCCAAGGAGGCATCTAAGTTGCTCGAAGAGATACATGTCGGAACTTGTGGGCCTCACATGAATGGGTTTGTTCTAGCCAAGAAGATATTAAGGATAGGATATTTCTAGATGACTATGGAGACTGATTGCATCGAATATGTATAGAAATGTTATCAGTGCCAGGTACATGTTGACATGATGCAAGTACCACCCAATGAACTCAATGCGACAAGTTCACCCTGGCCTTTTTTCGCCTCGGGCATGGATGTCATCGGACCGATCGAGACCGCGGCTTCCAACGGACACAGATTCATCTTGGTGACCATAGATTACTTCACAAAATGGGTTGAAGCCACCTCCTACAAATCTGTGACTTAGAAGGTCGTAGTAAAATTTTGTCCAAGACCGTATTGTCTACCAGTTCGGAGTGCCTGATCGATCATTACCGACAATGTTGCTAATATCAACAATGATATGATGAAAGCCATTTGTAAACATTCAAAATTAAGCATCGGAGCTCTACAACATATATGGCCACAAATGAATGGAATCGTAGAAGCCGCCAACAAGAACATCAAGAAGATATTGAGGAAGATGGTGGACAATTACAAGCAATGGCACGAGAAGCTACCGTTCGCTCTACTCAGATACCGCACCATGATCCGCACGTCAACTGGAGCAACTCCTTATTTATTAGTATATGGTATTGGCGCCATTATACCCACCGAGGTAGAAATCCCTTCCCTGAAAATCATACAAGAAGCCAAGCTCAGCGATGCAGAATGGGTACACAGCTGATATGAACAATTGGCTCTCATTGACGGTAAAAAGATGAACGCGATGTCTCATGGTTAACTCTATCAGATTAGAATGGCAAGGGCTTTCAACAAGAAAGTTAGACCGAGGCAATCCATACCCGGGCAATTGGTATTGAAGCGAATCTTCCCATATCAGGATGAAGCAAAAGAAAAATTCTCACCTAACTGGCAAGGTCCTTACATGGTTCATCGAGTGTTGACAGAAGGAGCACTCATACTTGTAGAAATGGATGGGGAGATATGGCCAAAACCTATGAATTCGAACGTTGTCAAGAGATATTATGTTAAGATTGTATTTGCACTTTATTTTGGAGTAACATGAACTACGATTGACCTGATTCCCATTTAAGAGGGGATATGTAGGTAGCCGTGTGGGTTCGGTCACATTATAATAAAATCTTCAATCTCCTCTACGCTCAAAAACCAGGGACAGATTTTGAGTTTCGTCTATCTCATTACATCAAGGATCGCCAAAAGAGTATCACCGGAAGTATACATCAAACTGGGGTAGAATTTTGAGGGGGTCCTCAAAATTTAGAGTTAAGAAGGTCGCAATGTTTCAAAGCATGTCATGGCCTATGATTCGACCAAATTACTTACTTTTCTGACATTGCACTATTTAAAAATGAATTACCGCAAATGCATATTTTCAAAAACCTCATTTCTGTAATAGCCAGATGTTACCCAGGATGATCCAAGCAAGGCGTCAAGTTAGGAGGATGGGAGAAATGAGGAATCAAAAGCACGAACCGACCTTCCCCCAAACTTACAATTTTTCTCTGGATGCAGGCATAACGGACATTACATTGACGAGCACGTCGGCAAAACATATACAACAAGACCACAATCTTCACACAGACAGAGGTCGCCAAGCCCAAACACGTCACGCTAAGAATCACTTTTCTTCCTAATATTTAATCATTGCTTTCTCTGCAAACGGCTAAGCACTACCCTCATTACATTGCATGAGGCTAAGCATTGCCTCCATTATTGCATAAGGCTAAACGTTGCCTTTCTTTGCATGAGATTAAAGCATTATCTGTACTACATTACATGAGGCTAAGCACTACCTCCATCATTGCATAAGGCTGAACACTGCCTTCCTTTGCATGAGACTAAGTACTGTCTCCATTACATTGTATAAGGCTAAGCGTTGCCTCTATTATTGCATAAGGCTAAACGTTGTCTTTCTTTACATGAGACTAAGCATTGTCTCCATTAGATTACATGAGGCTAAATGTTGCCTCTATAAGGCTAAACACTACTTTTCTTTGCATGAGTCCAAGCACTGGCTCCATTACGTTGCATTAGGCTAAGCACTGCCTCCATCATTTGCATAAGGCTAAACACTGCCTTTCTTTGCATGAGACTAAGCACTGTCTCCATTAAATTTCATAAGGCTAAGCATTGCTTCCATTATTACATAAGGCTAAACGCTGCCTTCACCTGCATACAACTAAGCACTGACCTTATTATGTTGCATGAGACTAAGCAGTGCCTCCATCACTTGCATAAGGCTAAGCACTGGCTTCACCTGCATAGGGCTAAGCACTGCCTTGTCTCGTTCTCACATATGACTAAGCATCACATGTCCCCTCTATCAAGAAATTAACATTTCCACATTGTCCGAAGGAGTCATAGTCCAAAGGCATCATCCTCATAGCCCGAAGACATCTTGCCATGGCCTGAGGATCTCTCGAAACTGCATATCATTATACAAAGGCATCATAGTCCAGAGGCATCATCCTCATGGCACGAGGACACCATTTCATGGCCTGCGAATCCCTTATCATGCGTTTCATGGCCCAGGACAACATGGTCTAAGGATATCATAATTATTGTCTGAAAGAGAACTCTCATGGTCCAAACGAAATTTGCATCATATTTAAATTTCCGCAATAACTATATATATTCGTATGCATGGTGTTCTAAGTTTTGCAGGTAACTCGGGAGGTAACCGTTCTACAAACAGGAGCAATTCTCACTCCAGTTTCCATTCACAACGTTCACATCCTTTGATTACCTCAAATGTAACTGATAACTAGCAATTGTACCGTTTTTACCCCGTAACTGTTCAAACAGTTGTCTTGTACATCCATAACATTCAATTTCACATTCATAGCCCCACCTGAAAATATCTGCTACATATGATACTACTCTACCCAGAAAAGATCCTCCTTCGAAACGTACGACCCTTTTATAACAACTTCAGCGGTCTCGTCCGCCGTTGGATCCAAAACTACACAAGGCTTGATTCCCGTAATACTAGGGATATGTAGGCAACTCGAGAACTAGGGTTCGCCCCCCATTTTTAAATACCTCATGCCCCATCCTCGTTCATTCGACAAAATTGGTCATCATTTTCTTTACCCGATAATTCTTTCATCATTCCCAGGTAAAGAGGGGCAGTTGTTATTACCAAATTTTTTTCCCTCATATTTTATAAGGGATTTATATACTTCCAAAATATCATTTTGCACTATTACCCAATTTATACGGGTCATATAAGTGATTTATATAATTTTAAAGCTTTTTAAATTAATTTCTTGCATTTTATTCAAATATTTACTAATTATTCCCCAAATTATTTTGAGTTATTTAAAATAGTCATTTATACTTATATGTACATTTTATAATATTTTGCTTCATTTCATATAATTATATTTGCATCTTTATGCAATTTATACATTTTTTACAATAATAGCCTATATTTAATAAATAACTGCATTTATTATTTTATTTATTGCCAAAATAACTTTTTATATGCTTACAAACTTCAGGTATTATTTTAAAATAATTATTTGCTTAAATAATATTTTTATACTTATTTAGCTATTTTATTTATTTATTTTTTCTTCATTCTTTTATTTTAAAATTTGGCCCAAGTTAGGCCTATTTTTAGACCAAATTAATGGCCAAGAAGCCCAACATCCCTGGCCCAATTCTACTAGCCCCAACCAAACAACCCTTTTAATTAACCCGGTCGAAACATATTTAAAACAACCTGCCTTCTTTAAAATCCTGGCCGTTCATCTTAAGAGATCAACGACCCACGATCAACCCCATATTTTTATTACCTAAACCCCTGAAACCCTAACCCATTATCCCCAAATAGCCACCCCTAAATACTTTCAAACTCCCTCTCCTCTTCTAAGAAACCCTAACAGCCGCCTCCCCTAATCTTCTCTGATTCCGACCTAAACATGGAATCATTCTATGATTCACTTACCTTATACGTGATACCTCGCTATTATGTATGCGTTTATGGAATTACTATAGTACTTACCCGATTTTGGCAAGTAAGATCTTCTGAGATCAGACTAGATCGACTTTGATGTGTGGGGTTTGGACGATATTGTGTCCATATACATGAGAGAAAAGGGTCATTCTCGCATTTACTTGTTGACATGCGACCAAGGATCCTAACTAGGGTTTGAAATTTGATTTCTTTCCTTTGTCGGTTACTCTACGGATTGCATGTGATATTTTTCTTTTTCTTGTTTATGTTTGCTTGATTTCTTTCCTTGTTTGCTCGCTTGATTCAACATTATATAAACCCCTTCCCCAAATTCCCCTAGGACGGACCTTAATCACTGTTACTCTCTCACTCACCCACTCTATGTTGTTCTAAAATTTTTGCTCTTGGTCGGCTGAAGCCAAGGCCACCGGAATTGAAACTTGTTGTTCACACCCTCTAATGCCTTGGGTGAGCCTGGGAACTAGGTCTTCTGTTTATGTGAAGAATAAGCCCGCTGAAGGCCCATAAACATCATTGGTTTTTGTTGGGCCTGCAACTGTTTATTGGGCTTGTATTTGTTTCAGTTTGTAATGTTTGAGCATGTATTCTTTCATTTGAGCCTGTAATAAGATGTAATCATCTTAGTTGTGGAATTAGTGAAAACTGGGGGCTGGAATATTTTATTCTTCGCATGAAAATGTAGAAAACATGTCTATAGGGTCTTAATTGGTTTGCTTGTCATTTATGTGTGCTATGTGTTGATTTGTTTGCCTATTCACTTAGAAAGCATGACTTAGGACTAATGCAATGTCTTAACTTGCAAATGCTAGAAAACATACATGTAGGAACTAAGACAAGAATTGTTGATTGTTACACTTAGGTACCATGTCTATAGGACCTCAATTTGATTAATAAAAATGACCGTTGTTGCCATTCTTATCATACTACCGCCTAGACATCATGCCTATAAGAATAAGTAAAATAAGTGTGTCCACAACTACTTTAATGCTCAGATGCTACTGTTTAGAGATCATGCCTATAGGATGTTACTAGTCATCTAGAAAGCATGTCTATAGGGCCAAAGATGAATAATTCTGTGACATCGATGGTCTCACTGCCCAGTCATAAATCGCCTAGAGATTCATGCCTATAGGATCTTCAGTTAAAATCAGCAACTTTGTCAAGATAATCTGCCCAGAAATTCTGCCTATAGGATTTTATTGAGTCGTCCCTTCACCTAAAAATCATGCATATAGGTCTTGAACAATTCAACACATCTGAGCTCCAAGCCTACCCATCTACAGAAGCCTACCTAACAATTTCAACATTGTTAGCACAACCTCATAATTTCTTGCGTGCATCTGCTTCTATGTGAGGAGGCCAACTGGAGCCCTTAATTGTTAATTATGCGTAGTCCTAGTTGTTTTGACTATGCACCTAGTTTTACCATTTTAAGCAGCATAAGAAAGTCTAGAACTACCAAAATAGTAGGTTCAAAGCCTCCTGGACCATAGGCATGGGACGGGTAAAGCACGCGTAGGATACGTCTTAGAATTGAATTAGAACGCTCTTAGGTAAACAACTTCAAGATAGTAATTGGGTAGAAGGAGATGGTAGTCTGTGCCCGCTGAATAAAATGACCAACCCTTACATTTAAGGGAGTTTCAAAGTATTATTTAAGTTGCATGGGGTGATCCTTAGGCTAAAAAACTTAGGCTCCCCCATAGCTACTCTTTATACATCTATTCGTGCAAACGTAGATCAAACTAGGACGAATCTTGTAATCTTCAAAGGATGCATCAATTATTATGTGTGACCTATTTCTTTCTCTTTAATACCTGTTTCACCTTATAATTGGATATTTTGGACTCCCTCTTATAATGTACATGATCATATAGGATAACCGTAATTCAATAATCCCCACATAGCATAAAATTCAGTCGAGACCCACAGTTGTGGACCTCGAAGAGTGCCTAACACCTTCTCTTTGAGGTAATTTAAGCCCTTACCCGATCTTTGGTAACACGGACTAATTAACCTAGAGTTATTCACAAATAAGTGCCCTGAGGCACCTCAAAATTGTTAGGTGACGACTTTCCTCTTTTAACACCCATTTAAAAGAGTTGTCACATGTCGAAACGCGCTTTCGAGAGAACACGGGACGCCACAGTCCTTACATACTTTAGGAAATGCGTTTGTTTGAATACGTAAACTAAATGCTCTATGTGATTACATATGTGCAATCCTTAAGACTCACTTCTACTTTTCTTCATTTTCTTGCTTTATCGCTTTATTTATTTATCCCCGGAATAAAGGTTGATTTGTCTTAATACCTAAAACTGGCCAAGACACCGTATAACCTAAGGTCCAAATGGCAGATGATTGCTACAGATGACCTGGCCAAAAATGCTCTGGTGGTGGCCGACAACCCAGGGGGATCAAGGGGAAGGGACGAGACTCGGAATGATGAACATATTTCCCGAATGGAACTAGAAATGGAGTTGCTAAGGGAAGAGGTATAACAGATCAGGGAATTGGCACATCTGGTTGTGACGACGCTCCCACAACTACACCATTTTCCATCACTTGATTCACTGTCTGCCCATATTCCTCCATCAACCCGACAACCTACTAATACCCCAATAACTACCACCACAAACATCGCCATAACTCAAGTCATACCACCAGAAATTCCTACAGACCCTCAAATCCTCCCATACACACACCCTATGTTCCCAATCATGTTCAAGCTCCACATAATCCACCAGCCACCACCAATTTGGTCCATACCCCTCCTTGTGATGATGTCACTTTCACCAACAACCATACGCAGTATATACCTGCGGCACATACCACCACCCATGAGCGATAAGTTCCTCCCATGTATACCACATCTGAACCTACCTTTACGTTTCCGTCACGGTCAGAGTGCCTTATGAGATAGACCAATATGCTGAAATGGAAAAAACAGAAAAGTCCAAAGAAGATGACTCGCTAGCTGAACAACTATAGGTACTAAGGAAACAGATGAAGAATCTGCAAGTTGCTCGAGAGAGCGAGAGTTTTGATTATGAAGACCTATGCGTACACCTTGATGTTGATATGATAGCTAGGTACAAGCCTTCGAAGCTCGATGTCTTTGATGGAATAGGCGATCCCCACACTCAGTTGAGGGCATACTGTGAAAAGCTGGTCGAAGTGGGGAGAAACAAAAAGTTAAGACTGAAACTATTTATAAGAAGCTTGACTGGGAAGTGCTCACTTGGTACAGCAGGCAAGACCCTAAAAATTGGAGGGAATGGCAGGACATGGCCGAAGATTTCATGAACCGCTTTAGATTTAACACTGAGATTACCCCGGACAGATTTGCCTTGGTAAATCTACAAAAAAAGCCTTCCGAGTCATTCCAAGAATACGCTCGTTGTTGCAGATCAGAAGCTGCTAAGGCACAACCCTCGTTGGATTACAACAAGCTGACCAAGTATTTCATTCGTGCTCAAGAGGGAATCTATTTCGAAAAGATGATGGGAATGATGGGTCAGAAATTCCCTGAGCTGGTCAAAATGGGAGATTTTCTGAAGGAGGGCATTATGTCTGGGAAGATATAGTCAGTGGCCGCACTACAGGCTGCTAGTAAGGCTATATAGTCCGGTTCTATCAGCAGCGGAAAGAAGAAGAAACAACAAGTCACGGCGATTGTCCCCTATCATTAGTCTAGTCCTCCTCGTCGAAACAACCCCTACCCTGTAAGCACTCATCCTCCAAACCAACCCGCTTACACCCCAGTATATAACACCTAGCCATACTACAATACGCAACCCCACTTCAATCCACCCCGAGCCAACATGCATCCTAACCCACCACGACTATATGCTGCCGTCCAAAAGTGCCACCAACCGAAATAGATCCGCCAATGCTCCCAGACCACGTCAAACTTTGAAGTAAGGAACCCTAGAAACTTCACCCCAGTTGATGAGCTTTTAGCCCAATTATTCAAAAGATTGAGAACAACCAGACTAATATTCCCTGTGGAAGGAAGAATCCCTGACCAACCCACCAAGTATTTCGATGCAAGAAAGCTTTGTGCCTATCATTCAAGTTGTTCCTGGTCATGACCCTGAGGATCGTTACAGGCTGAAGAATGAGATTGAAGAGCTGAGTAAGAGTGGAGTTATCCAATACACCCCAGCCCCGCCAATGTAAACCATAACCCACTACCAAACCACAGAAACCAAGGAGCCAACATGATTATCTTAGAGGAGAACTAAGACTTGAAAGGGATTATCGTTACTATTGGGATGCCGAAGCTACAAGGACACCCCCTCGAGCAACTCCATTGATCACCGTACAGCTAAAACCTCCTGTGATGTTTCAGACATACCAACAACGGCCCATCGCAGCCATTAGAGATTGGGAGAACCAAGAGTATAAAACAGTTCCATGGACTTATCGGTCCAAAAGGAAAGGGCAAGATGACAGATACCGCAGCCGCTCATGGTATGACTAGATCTGAAAGGTACTACGCTCTAGAAGAAGTGAACCAAGGAAATCCAAATAGGGAACAGATTCATAGGAGATACATAGCTGACACAAAGGCAGCATATTTGTAAAGGAAAATGCCGGTCAAAAAATATTCCATTGAAGAATAGTTGAGGAAGACCCCTGCCCATATATCAATTATGGACTTGTTAATGAGCTCTGACAGTCACAGGGATGCTCTGGTAAAGGTGCTAAGTGGAGCGAGCGTGCCAGGAAATACTACCAATGAAGCTTTGGCAGAAACCATTGAGAAGATGGTGGAGGCAAACAAGATTTCCTTTCGGAGGGATGAACTTCCTGTGGAAGGAATGGATCACAACAAGGCTCTACACATCACTGTCAAGTGTTAAGATAAAGTCGTATCTCGAGTAATTATAGACGGGGAATCTAGAATAAACATTTTCCCGTTCTCCACTCTTTGGAATTTGAATCCATTTGAGGGAAGAAAAACAAAGTCACGTGATAGTAAGAGCTTTTGATGGGTCACAGAAAGATGTCATCAGAGAAATCTACTTAGTGTTGCAGATTGGACCGGTTGAGTTCCCAATATTCTTTCAACTGATGGATATCTCATCTTCATAAAATTTACTACTAGGAAGGCCTTGGATACACATGACAGGGGCAGTTCCTTCCACTCTCCATCAGTGCATGAAAATTGAATGTGATTGCCACAAGATTGTGATACACAGAGAATGGAGCCGATCGGCTTACTTGGAACATGCAGTTCCTTTAATAAAAGGATTGGATGGGGTCGCTTTTCATGTGGTCAAGATCATGCAGTTAACAGAAATGGGGAAGAGTGAACAGGATCACAGCATACAGTTGTTGTATGGGTCAAAAATGGCAATCTGAATGATGAAGTATGGGTACAAACTAGGGACCGGTCAAGGAGTTCGATCAGATGGGATAACTGAGCCAATTCAACCAAAACGGCAGAAGGGTATCGCTAGCTTCGGATACCAACCTACAACTGGAAGAACTTACAACAGTAACCCTGGGAAGAAGGTTTTCGTACCAGAACATGTTCCGGGCTCGGGTCAACGAACACCGTCAGAAGAGGATATCATTAATAGGATGTGAAGCTTGTTCGTGGCCATGATTGAGGAATTTTGTGGCAAAGATGATATCAAGACACTGACCATTCGGGATGCCGAACTAGGAGAGACCTTGCAGAACTGGACAGCCAGTGGACCTCTGATTCGCCGGGAGTCTTGATATTGTGGAATTGTAGTAGTTTTGAAAATTGCATGGTCAATTGAGGCTTGAACCATGTCTATGCTTTTTTGTTAAAATAGCCTCTTTGAGCGCTGGGACGTTCCTTTTGATGAAATAAAATAATTCTTTTTTAAAAAAATCATCGCGAATTTATCTTTGCCTTTATTTATACTCAATTTTTCTTTTCAGTAATCAAATTGATAAAAACTCGCATTCCGCGATTGTGACATGTAACAAAACTTTCGATCAAAATGATCCGAACTACGATGAGTACTATGAGGGTATGATTTCTGAGAACTTACCGCAAGAGATCGAACAACTGGAAAGCCAGAAAAAGCCCGACCTCAAAGAAATAGAGGTGATCAATTTGGGCAATGAAGAAGATACAAAGGAGATCTGAATCAGCATCCATCTAAAAGCATAACAAAAGGAAGAATTGGTAGAGCTCCTCCGACAATACATCGATGTATTTGCTTGGTCGTATGATGACATGCCTAAATTATGTATTGACATCATCTTGCATCGATTTCCCACCAATTCCATCAAGCCACCAGTCAAGCGGAAACCCAAAAATTTCAAGCCACATCTGAGTCTAAGGATCAACGAAGAAGTCACCAAGTAGATAGAAGTAAATGTGGTAAGACAATTACCCTACCTGGTTGGTAAACATCATACTGGTACCGAAGAAGGATGGGAAGATTAACATATGTGTGGATTACCGAGATCTCAACAAATCCATTCCCAAGGAAAATTTTCCTCTGCCAAATATCCATATCCTTATCGACGACTGTGCGAAACATGAATTACGATCATTGGTGGATTGTTTTGCTGGATATCACCAGATCCTAATGTATGAAGAAGATGTAGAGAAAACAACATTCTGGTCCATGGGGAGTTTATTGCTACTGATCATGTCATTCGATCTCAAGAATGTCGGTGCTACCTATATGAGGTCCATGACGAACCTCTTTCATGACATGAACCATAAGGAAATCGAAGTATATGTGGACGACGTCATCATCAAGTCTCGGAAGAGTGCGGATCATATGAGTGATTTGAACAAGTTCTTCGAGCGGTTGCGAAGGTACAATTTGGAAGTTTAACCTTGCAAAATGTTTTGGAGTTCCCACAGGAAAATTATGAAGGTTCACTATCAGTAGAAAAGGGATAGAGTTGGACCCATAGAAGATCAAGGAAATTCAAGACTTGCCCCCTCCTAAAAGCAAGAAGGATGTGATGAGCTTCCTCGGGAGATTGAATTACATCAGCAAGATCATAGCCTAGTCAACAGTAATCTGTGAATCGATCTTTAAGCTATTGAAGAAAGATGCCGCTGCAAAGTAGACAGAGGAACGTCAGAAACCTTTCGACAGAATCAAGGAGTATTTTTCAAGTCCACTAGTGTTGGTTCCTCTTGAACCTGCAAAGCCACTGCTACTATACTTGTCCCTCTTGGACAATGCATTCGGATGCGTGTTGGGACAGCACGATGAGACTGGAAAAAAAAGGAGCAAGCTATTTACTCCTGAGCAAGAAGTTCACGCCATATGAAGCCAGATACACCTTGTTAGAACGAACTTGTTGTGCTTTGACTTGGATCGCTCAGAAGCTAATATATTACCTATTAGCATATACCACATATCTGATATTTCAACTCAACCCGCTCAAGTACATCTTTCATAAGCCAATGCCTACGGGAAAGTTATCCAAATGGAAAACTCTCTTCAGTGAGTTTGATATCGTGTACGTGACGCAAAAAAATATCAAAGGACAAGTGTTGGCCGATCATCTCGCAGAGAACTCGGTGGACAACGACTACGATCCACTTGCCACATATTTCCCAGATGAAGTGTTATTTGCTGGGGAGGACATTTCAGAGTCATACCTAGGGTGGAGAATGTTTTTCGACGGAACTGCAAATTTTATGGGAGTATGAATTGGGCTAGTCCTAATCTCAGAATCAGGGCAACACTATCCGGTCTCAGTTAAGATAAGGTTCCCTTGTACAAATAATATAGCAGAGTACGAGGCATGTATCCTCGGGATTAGAATGGCGGTCGATATGAAAATTAAGACTTTTGGTCATAGGAGATTCTGATTTGTTGATCCACCAGGTTCAAGGTGAATGGACTACCAAGAATGTCAAGATCCTTCCATACTTGAATCCGGTAATAAGTTTGCCAATGCTCTAGCAACTTTGTTATCCATGATTAACATCCGGACAAGAATTACATTGACCACATCGAGATAGAGATTCAAGATCATCATGCATACTGTTTCCACGTGAATGAAGAGCCAAATGGCAAGCCTTGGTATCATGACATCAAAAGGTTTCTAGAAGTAAGAGAATACCCGGAGAGTGCCACTAACAGTTAGAAGCGAGCATTGAGGAGACTAGCAAACCATGTTTTCCTTAATGAGGAAGTTCTATTTAGGAGGACCCCGGACTTGGGTCTGCTAAGGTGTGTAGATAATGTTGAAGCAACGAGATTATTCGAAGAAATACATGCAGGTACGTGCGAGCGTCACATTAACGGTGTCACCCTAGCCAAGAAGATTCTGAGTGTCGGATACTTTTGGATGACCAGGGAAAGGGATAGCATTCGCTATGTGCAGAAATGTCACCTCTGCTAGATTCATGGGGATTTCATTCGGGTTACGCCGAATG
Source organism: Nicotiana obtusifolia (assembly GCA_002018475.1). Classification (NCBI taxonomy): domain Eukaryota; kingdom Viridiplantae; phylum Streptophyta; class Magnoliopsida; order Solanales; family Solanaceae; genus Nicotiana; species Nicotiana obtusifolia. The sequence continues at coordinate 19,053 of MCJB01051993.1, forward strand.
AGTTAAACGTAATGGGTTACCGTTGGCCGTTTGCTGTTTGGGGCATAGATGTGATTGGACCTATAGAACCTGCCACATCGATTAGTCATTCTTTCATGTTGGTAGCCATCGATTACTTCACTAAATGGCTACAAGGCTACAAGGCTTCCACAAAGAAGGTGGAGGCATATTTTTGTCCATAACAACATAGTCTGTCGTTTTGGGAATCTCATGAGGGAGATTTGCGAGAACTTCAAAATCATCCATCGTAACTCCACAGCACACATACCACAGATGATGGGACAGTTGAAGCAGCCAACAAAAAGATTAAGAGGATCTTGTAAAATATAGTGGATATTCACAGACAATGGCATGAGAAATTATCATTAGCCCTACTCGGTTAGCGCACTACTATGAGGACATCTACTGGAACAACACCATACATGTTGGTATATGGTACCGAAGCTGTGACACCTGCAGAAGTCGAGATACCATCTTTGAGAATTATCTAGGAAGCTAAGTTAGATGATGCAGAATGGATACGTGTCAGGCAAGAACAACTCATGCTCATTAATGAAAAGAGGATGGAAACGGTGTGTCATGATCAGCTCTATTAAAACAAGATATCTAACGCGTTCAACAGGAGAGTGAAACCTCGACAGTTCACCCCGAGGCAACTGGTTTTGAAGAAGATATCCCCCCATCAAGAAGAGGCCAAGGGGAAGTTCGCGCCAAATTGGCAAGATCCTTATGTAGTCTATCGGGTATTGTCGAGAGGAGCACTAATCCTAGTAGAAATGGATGGCAGAGTCATCACGATGCCCATCAACTTATATGCAATCAAGAGATACTACATTTGAAGACAATCGAGTTAGGTTTTCGTTGTAACGGAATTACACCCGACCTGACATCTCACGGTAGGATACATAGGCAACCCACGTATGGTCCCGTCCCCACTTTTTTAATAGAAAATCCAAATGTCATTTTCATGTATTTAGAACTATGCCGTGACTTGATTTTCTTTGGTAGGAATACGTAGGCAATTCACATCAGATTCAGTCATTTATTGTAATTGAACTACATTTTGGCCTTATTCTATTTGGATACGTAGACAGTCTGAGTCATACTAGGTCATATTATTTCAAAGTTCTATCATTCTGAATCTTTTTTAATTAAACTATGTTCTAACTTGATTCCACTTGGATACGTAGGCTGCCTGAGTCAGGCTCGGTCATTCCATTTCATTTCATCTATATCTCTGAACTATGTGTAGACCTGATTCTATTCGGATATGTAGGCAACCTGAAAGGGTTTAGTCATAACCATAGGAAAGCCTTTGTAATACATTTTCTAGATTAGGAAGTAAGCTCATCAGCAAGGAATCTAGGTCATCAGGAGCACATCCGGGAAAGCGCCATCAATAAGACAGAGCCATCCAAAAATGATATTTGCGTCGGAGGAAACATTTGAACATGTCATAATCTGAAATGACAACATTTTCCATGAACATAAATGATGTTTGAAAAATAGCTTTTTAGAAAATTCTACTTTTCCACTCACAAAACTTCGTAGCATAACCCACCAGATTCGAGGCAAGGCCAAGTCCACAATCAACACAAATCAACGCCCTTTCCCTACTAAGAATTTTTCTTTGAGTGCAGGATTGAGAGGAATCAAAGGATGTCGGAATGCATCGGAATTAATGCCAAACTTGCTACAACTTCATGAGCCCCTATCCACCTTTAATTATTCAATTCTTTCTCTCGTATATCTAAGGAATAACTCTAAATTATTTGCAGGTACCTTGGAGCCAAGCCTCTGACATAATCAGAGCACCCTATACATATCAAACCGCCTGCTCGCCCTATCGAAGAATCCTATATATATCAAATCGCCTGCTTCCCCCAATCGGAGCACCTTGTACATGTCAAGCCACCTGCTCTGTTGATCAGAGCACCTTGTACATATCGCATCATCCACTCTGCTAACCGGAGTACATTGTACAGACCGCATCATCCTTTCTGCCAGTCAGAGCACTTTGTACAAATTGCATCGTCACTCCGCCACATTGTATATTCCGAGATCATTCAATTTCACCCCTCGTTCCGTCGATCGACGGCCGCAAAATAGTGCTGTAGTCAAGAGTATCTTTTGGGCATGCTCATTTATTCCTTTAATTTTATTTTAAATATTTTGACATTTTATTTATGCAGCCTACAAGCATTTTACATACCTAGTACAAATACTCCTATCATGCCGAGATTCAAGTTCAAATCAAAACTCCCATCGCGCGGAGATTCAAATTCAAAGTCAAATACTCCTATCGTATGGAGATACTCCCATCACGTGGAGATTCAAATTCAAATCGAATATTCCCATCGTGAGGAAATTCAATATCAAAAACTCCTATCACAGGAGATTCAAATACTCCGACAGTTGCGGAACAGTACACATCCTGCCTAGCATTCAAGTTAAATTCAAACACCTATCCCTGGCACCCCAAATAATGCTCCAGAGCTCGGAGACATCAGATTCAAACATCCTATCACCCTAAGATCCCAAATAACAGCTAGCTGGCATCCAGATATTATCATTCCTGCATATTTACATTATATCCTAATGTATTTGCATTACGATATATGGGTGTGTGTGTAATTTCCTTTTTGCAGGTTCAAATACTACAACGTGGAACTTCTTCTAAGCAGCAAACCAAGTTATACCGCTATGAGTAACAACAAACTCAGAAGCGAGCCAATGATCCAAACTCCAACTCGATTCGACAGTAGAACTCTAGAATCGTCAAGTCTTTCAAATCTTATAATCAAGCTACAATCCATGAAGAAATTGGGGTTCAAACATCTTCTCATCTTGCAGTATCGGCATAACATGATATTGCGGCAATTCCTGCAAGCGCAACTCCCATTGAATCATCATTCCAGAACTACATGAGGCTTGATCCTCGTTAAGCCCAAGGTGTGTAGGCGATTCAAAGCTAGAATTCGATCGTAATCTCACAACTCACGATTATTCCAAAATTCCATACCCTATTCTTGCAATACATGCCGAAAGTCGAGACAAAATTGGTCATACATGTCAATTTCTTTTCCTGCAAATTTTTCGTCATCTCCGGTCAAAAAGGGAAAGTTGTTGACGAATAATTTTGACCATCCCTTTTAAAATTAAATTATTTACACTTTTAAATCAAAAATAAATGTAATACAATATTTTTCAAATCAATAATACCTATTTTTCTTAAAATATAAAAATATAATATATAATAATACCAATTAACAAAATTAATAACATAGAATTTTAGTATGAAACATTTAAATTATATTACTCTTACTATTTAATTATTAAAATAACTTTCACATCTTAATAAATAATTTTTACAATTAATCTAATAATTAGTCTCAAAATTATAATTACATCTTTATTACTTTAATTAGCCAAAATTAGCTTTCATAGATGAAAAATTATAATTAATTTCAATAATTAATAATATATTTGATGATTATATTTTTTTATATTTAATTAGGATTAATTTATTTTATTTTTAAAGGGGGTTAAAAGCTCAAAAGGCTATGATTAAAATTGTTTAATTAAATGCAATGTGGCCATATTTTAAATCAAACACCAACTGATTTGGCCTAAATCATAAGCCCAATACATCTTTAACCCAGTCCGGACCCACACTCTCTATCCCAGTTGGCGATCCGTGTCACCCCATTTGAGCCAATTAACGAATGCCACATCACGCCCTTCCATACTCATAAAAAAAGCACAAAAGGATCTGGACTGTTGATCCAACTCATCAAAAGTCCATAATTGATCTCTGTTTTTCCTTTATTCTTAAAACACTTGCCAGACGCCATCTACATCGTTGGATCACGAAGATCCAATAGCTATTATGTTTTCCTAATAACTCATTTATCGAATTTCATTCTCCAAAAAATGGAGTCGTTGATCTTAAGATCCAATGGCTCAGATTTAGTCTCTGTTACGACCCAAAATCCCAACCATGATCGTGATGGCGCCTCTCATGAAGACAAGGCCAGCCAATTAAAACTAAACTTCATTCAATAGTTAAACAATACGAAATTAATATAAGTACTGTTTAATAACAGTAATTAGCGGGAAAATATAGTGAACCATCTCGACTACAGCCCGAACCAGGGTGTCACAAAGTCATGAGCCACTAATGAACTCCTAATAATAAGATAACTATTACAATATTTTGGGTACAATTGTTTGAGGAAAGTGGAAACAACAAAATAAAAGAGGTACGGGGCTGCGAACGCCAACAGCTACCTCATAGTCTCTGAATCACCGCTCTGACAATATTAGTCAATACCTTGGAGCGGAACCGACAACGCATGAATCTGCACACATGGTGCAGGGAGTAATGTGAGTACTTCCAACTCAGTGAGTAATACATTTAAATAATGGCTGAAAGTAAGAAACACATAAGACTTAGAGAAATCCACGATGGAACAGTAAAAACATGTAACATCTCAAATAGATAACATGAAATAAACGGAAACAACACCAACACAACCAAAAATGCAATGCAATGAAATGCAATGCAAGTCATGACTATCGTGGCGGCGTGCCACCCGTTCCCTGGGTACCCGGCGCTTACTTTGGGGGGTTCAGTAGCGCAATATCTCGTGACGGCGTGGCACCCGATCCATGCACATTACATCTCGTGGCTGCGTGCCACCCGATCCATTAAAATCATTTGAAAATATCATTTAAGTTTCAAAACTGAGTTTATGAAATGAATCAATTCAGTAACAGATACCCCTGAAGGGTTCACATAACCGGCGGGATGCCCAAATAATGACCCCTGAAGGGTTCACATAATCGGCGAGATGCCCAAGTATGATTTAGTAAACAATGCCAAATACCCCTGAAGGGTTCATGACCGGCTAGATTCCCAAATATGATGATATCAATAAGTTTCAATCAATCACATAGTAAAATCATCAAAACGGGATGGACCAAGTCACAATCCTCATTAGTAAACGATACCGTCTAGCACTACGACGTGAAAATCCGGGGTTTCAAACCCTCAGGACATCATTTACAATCATTACTCACCTCAAACCGGCTAAATCCTTAGCCCGCGATGCCTTTGCCCCTTGAATTGGCCTCCACGTGCGTCGAATCTATACAAGTTTTGAACAATTACGTCACAATATGTTAAGGGAACAAAGCCCACGCGAAAACAATAAAAATACTAAGAAATCTCGAAATTATCAAAACCCGAGTCCCGGGCCCACGTCTCGAAATTCAAAAATTATCACTTCAACGGGTTCCTTATCTCCTCACGATTTCAACCATATAAAATTTGTCGAATTCTGACACTGGATCGACCTCCAACCCTCAAATCTAAGCTTTAGGGTTTCCACCATTTTTCCAACTCAAAATACTAGTAAAATGCTAAAAACAGCTATAATCTTAGGTAATTCCTTCAAAATTGAGTTAGGAACACTTACTCCGATGTTTCTCTTGGAAACCCTCCAAGAATTGCTTCAAAACTTGTTTTAATCCGAGCTCTCTAGCTCCAAATGTGTTTAGAATGGTCAAATCCCCTTCTCTAAGAATCCACACAAGATAATCTCCTTTGGATATGGTTTTGAAGTTGATTTGTTGTGATTCTATAGTGTTTGGAGGTGTTTCTCTTCGTGGGTATCAAAAATGGCTTTTGCATGGCAAAATGGGCATTGAGTTCTATTTATAGAGTGGTCAAAAATCGAGTTAAAACACCCTTGTCCGGCCAATTATGCGAATCGCATACCTGTCACATAACAGGTATGCGGTTCGCATATTTGACGTAGCCATCGCGAAGATAGCCCTAGCCTTCACCGCGAAATCAACACAAAGCGAGGTTTGCGGTTCGCATTTCATGTTTTGCGATCGCATTCTCGTCGCATTCTTGACGTATATTTTTGTCTAAGTTTCTGTCTCAATATGCGATCTCCATTTTCAAATATGCGGTTCGCATTTTAGGTTTGCGGTTCGCATTCTGGCCGCATTTTGGTCGCGAATCTTGCCCAGATTTCTGCTTGTTTTTGCGACTCCACTATGAGATATGCGGTCCGCATTCTCACCTGGTTTTTCTGCAACTTTTGCTTTTCCAATGATGGTTTAATCCGTTTAACCACCCAAAACTCACCCGAGGCCTCTGGAACCACAGCTAAACATGCCAACACATCCCATAACTTTATTTAAACTTGTTCCGACCTTCGGAACACTCAAATCAACATCACAACATCAAATTCGCATCGGATTCAAGCCAAAGGATTTCAAAATCTTCTAAATCGCTCTTTCGATCTAAACCCGACCAAACCACGTCCGGATGACCTGAAATTTTACACACAAATCCGAATCCACATATCGAAGCTACAGCAACTTTCGGAATTCCATTCCGACCCTCGGATCAAAATCTCGCCTATTAAGCAAAATCGCCAAAATTCTAACTTCACCAATTCAAGCCTACTTCTACATCAGACCCCCATAACACATTCCAATCACACTCCTAAGTCATG
>MCJB01051994.1:0-15650 GCA_002018475.1 Nicotiana obtusifolia
TGTTCAATTGAAAGGTGTTACAAATTACGGGTGCATTTATGTGACGTAATTCGTGGCATATTTTGATAAGCACTGCAATTCTTCAATAATTTAAAAGCGGAAAAGCGGAATAAAGTGAAATGCACCATAGGTTAATAACAGGTATTAAAATCAGATAGTAAGCCGATTATAACAATTAAGCGACCGTGCTAGAACCACGGAATCCGAGGGTGCCTAACACCTTCCCTCGGGTTAACAGAATTCCTTACTTAGAATTTCTGGTTCGCAGACTTCAAAAGAAAGTCGAAATCTTCCTCGATTTGAGATAAAATAAAACCGGTGACTTGGGACACCGATCTAATATTCCAAGTGGCGACTCTGAACAATAAATAATCCCATTTCGAATAATGTCACTTTAATTGGAAAAACTCATTTTATACATTTCCTTCCCGGGGAGTGTACGAAAAGGGGTGTGACAGTCGATTCATTTCGAGGTCCTCCAACAAGAGCCATTGTTTCTTCTCACTATTGAAGAAGAAGAATAACTTCTCATAGACTCCAGAGTACCAACAAGCCTTGGAAGAACTCAAGCGGTACCTTTCAAGCCCGCCTTTGCTTCATACTCCGAAGGAGACGAGCATGCTTGTACTTAGCGGTATCTGAGATAGTGGTAAGTGGAGTCCTGGTTCGGAAAGAGAAAGGTACACAATTTCTTATCTATTATGTTAGCAGGACTCTAGGCGAGGCCGAAACTAGGTATCCTCACCTGGAAAAATTGGCGCTCGCTTTGCTCAGCGCCTCTAGGAAGTTAAAACCGCATTTTCAAATGTCATCCCATCTGTATCATGACTACTTACCCATTGAGAAATATAATGCATAAACTCGAGCTCTCAAGACGAATGGCTAAATGGGCCATGGAAATCAGCGGCTACGATATCGAATATCGACCCCGAACTGCCGTAAAATCTCAAATTTTGGCAGACTTCGTGACCGACTTCACGCCGGCCCTAATACCCGAGGTAGAAAGGGAATTGTTGCTGAAATCTAGGACTTCCTCGGGGATCTAGACCCTCTTTACGGACGGTGCCTCGAACATAAAAGGGTCCGGACTTGGCATCGTGTTAAAGCCACCGACAAGTAATGTAGTTAGGCAATCTATTAGAACTGTAAAGTTGACTAACAATGAGGCCGAGTATGAGGCCATGATTGCAGGTCTCGAACTGGATAAAAGCTTGGAGGGCAAGGTGATCAAAGCTAAGTGCGATTCCTTCATCGTGGTGAATCAAGTCAATGTGACGTTCAAAGTAAAAGAGGAACAAATGCGAAGATACTTGGATAAACTACAGGTAACACTACGTCGATTCAAGGAATGGACCCTACAACATGTACCCCGGGATCAAAATAGCGAAGCCAGTGCTCCAGCTAACTTGGGATCGTCGGTTGATGATGACGAATTCAGCTCGAAAATGGTCATACAACTCATGAAATCGGTAGTGGAAGAAAGCTACGCCGAGATAAAATCGACAAGCTTAAACTAGGACTGGAGAAATAAGTATATAGATTACCTGAAGATCGGGAAGCTGCCCTCGGATCCTAAAGAATCGAGAGCTTTGCGTGCGAAGGCGGCCAAGTTCAGCTTGTTCGAAGAAAACACCCTATTAAGGAGAACATTCGATGACCCACTCGCCATATGTCTAGGACCAGGAGATACCGAATATGTCTTGAGGGAAGTTCACAAAGGCACCTGCCAGAACAATTCGGGTGCCGAATCGCTTGTTTGTAAGATAATTAGAGCCGGTTACTACTGAATCGACATGGAAAAAGATGCAAAGGAGTTCGTACGAAGATGCGACGGATGTCAGAGGCAAGCACTGATGATCCACCATCCCTGAGAGCTACTGCATTTGGTCCTGTCACCTTGGCTATTCATGAAATGGGGGATGGACATCGTCGGTCCTTGCCATGGGCACCTGGTTAAGCTCAATTTATATTATTTATGACTGACTATTTTCTTGCATTTGAGAAAGTCAGGGAGAAATAAGTTATTGATTTTATTTGGGACCACATAATATGCCTGTTCGAAATGCCGGCCGAGATCGTATGCGACAACGGGAAGCAGTTCATTGGTAGTAAGGTGAGCAAATTTTTCGAGGACCATAAGATCAAAAGGATCCTATCAACATCCTATCACCCTAGTGAGAATGAGCAGGCGGAGTCTACAAATAAGACCATACTCCAAAACCTTAAGAAGAGATTGACCGACGCCAAAGGAAAACCGAAGGAAATTTTGCCCGAAGCCTTGTGGCATATCGTAAGACCTCAAAATCTAGTACCGGGGCCATCCCGTTCTCGTTGGTCTGCGGTGCCGAAGCGTTAATGCCGGTCGAAGTAGGAAAATCAAGTTTCAGGTTCCAGTATGCGACAGAAAAGTCAAACGTGAGGCCATGAGCATGAGCCTGGAACTATTTGACGAGAGGTGCGAGGCCGCCTCGTCCGGTTGGCCGCCCAAAAACAACGGATCGAAAGGTGATACAACCGGAGAGCCAACCTCCGACACTTCAATATCGGGGACTTGGTGTTAATAAAGGTAACATCGAACACCCGGAACCCGAACGAAGGGAAGTTTGGATGAAATTAGGAAGGTCCGTAATGAATTATCGAGTTTACCGGCAAAGGATCATACAAACTCGAAGCAGGGAACGGTGAGAGACTACCGAACAACTGGAACGTAACTCACTTAAAACGATACTACTGCTAAGGACCCCATTCATTCTTTTCTTTTCTTATGTTACGAATTGGACTAACACTTACAGGCAACAACCAAAGAATGATGCAGCTATTAGGCTTGAAAGCACGCATTACACTCTTTTTCCCTTGAACCGGGTTTGTCCCAAATGGGTTTTCTGGAAAAGTTTTTAACGAGGCAACAATAGACCGTGATAACTTAGAATTAACGACCGGTTATGAACCAGAATTGAGGGTCACATCAACAGTATTTGAGCCCTCTCAACGATCGACTTAGAATACTGGGGGCCGTCATCCTCGGAAAACGATCTTAGCAAGGAAGGAAACTTTGTGTGTGAATAGTCTAGGCTCGATGGATATGATTTATTGTAAGGGCTAAAACGGTCAAATAAACCATGCTCTCATAGACCACTTGAGCCATAACATAAAGTTTATATACATTTACAATCTTATACATTACGCACAGAAATGAAAGAAAGTTTCCACTTTGCAGATAAATATATTGTCCATTAAAACTATTACATTTTGTTCCTTAAAGGATATCGAGCCCAAGGGCCGCCTCTATCTTGATCCAAGAGATCACCCTGGCTTAGGAATTGTCATCTAAAGCAAGTTCGGATGGCTTGAGCTGTCTAAGTCCAAAGATACAAAGCCTATTAGGCAATACCTGAACTTATAAGGCTACGACCACCGTAGAAATGACTCGGAGACGTCCGAAACCCGTAATCAAAACATAAGGTCTTAAAAATTCCAAACCGGTTCAAAGGCTACCCTTGGCAAAATTATAATATAAAAGCATCTAAACAAGCACTTCCGGGAAAGCTTCCGGTCACACCGAGCCCCCACGAGTCTTGTTCGAACCTCCGAACAAGACCTTAGTACTACGTTTTATTCCGTGCTAAGGCATTTGAAATCTTTGCAATCATATAGAGGAAACCAAAGGAAACGAATTCAAAAATTGCCAAAGGGAAAAAAGCCTTATATACATTCCAATAAAAGTCTTTACAAAGGCCAACGATAACGACCTCAACAAAATAAACAAAATACAAAAACAAAGAATAATCCCTAAGGTGCCTAAGCCCTATCTTCACCGGAACCCGCTTTCGTCACTGGGGCCGTCAAGGTCTTCGCCATCCTCGAGTTCATCGGAGCCCTCAGAGCCCTCCTCATCATCGAGGTTAGCCAGCTTCTTGGCCTCGGCCTTGAGCTTTTTTGCATCTTCAATCTTGGCTGACAGGAAACCCCGGGCGTGGACCTCTTCGAGAGTTTCCCTTCTGGACTACCACTTCACGTACTCAACAGTGATTCAGCGCGGTCCTGGGCTGCCTCGGTATCATCCCTGTACTGGGTCACCATCTCCTCAGCATCAGTCCTGGTTATTTCTGACACGGACCTCGCTATCTCAAGCTCCTTGCCAAGAGTATCCCGTTCAATAGTGGTCGAGCTCAACTGAGTTTGGAGGTCTTCGATTTGTTGAGCCCGTGTGTCAGTCTTTTCTCTTGCCCCTCGGAGTTGGAACTCTACTGCTACCAGCTGCTCCCGGGCAGTCTCCTTCTCCGAGGCCAATCGGTCCATTTTTCTTTTTCACCTTTAGGACATGGCCTTGACCTCGTTCATCTTTTTCACCTTGTGCTGGACCTGCGAGTTTTGGCCATTAGTTGCCACGTCTAACTCGTCATCACTAAATTCAATGATTTTTACCTGTTCCACCAGGTCGGCATGTTCCTTTTGAGCCGCATCCAACTTATCTCGGAGATTCATGTTGCTCCCCGAGAAGCTTATACATGTCCCTCTTCTCAGCAAGCTCCTTGACCTCGGTCTCGAGCTGGTTAAGCTCGGCCCGGTACCGAAGAAAACTCTCATGATGAAGTACCGAGGCCTGAAAAAATATAAAAGAAAAGAGGCATGAGAGATATCAAAAACTATGTCTGAAGATGGGAAAGTGTAATGATGCCTTACCCGGTTCAGCGCCTGCTGCGCTTCGTTGAACTAGCACGGCGCATCCACCTTGTTCATTTTCGCCTAGTCTTCTTCGGTTACCAGGCATTAGGCGTGTACATAGGTTAGGCTGGTTCGAATTTTTCAATTACCAAACCAAACCAATGGTGTCGGGTTTTTAAATTTATAAACCAAACCAAACCAATAAAGTTGGGTTTTTCATTCTCGGGTTTTTTTGATTTTTTTTTGGATTTTCGGGTTTTTGTCGGTAAAGTCTTAATAGCACAAAATATGTAACTTGTGCTCCAAATATTTATTTTAGTCCTAGTAGGATACAATTATATAATGTATTTTTCAAGAAAATAAAATAATAATGTGATATGAGTCATAACATATATAAAAATACTATATAGATCGTGCTGAAATAAGTACAATTAATAAGTACTATTAATTATATAACTAAGCATAAAAAAGAAGGATAAACTAGGTTATACATTTTCATTATAAATCAATGCTCAACAAAAAAATAGATATCCAATATTATTATCATTCCTAGTGTTTAATTGAATATTCTTTATTAGCATTAATATTGATTTGAACTTTATTTGACGTAGTACCTTTATAAAATTTATTGGACCATTCAAGAATGTTAAGTCCAATCTTTAAATAATACTTTTAAAGATAAATCTGGGAACAAGTTTAAAAAATATTTATAAATTATATTAAAATAAATATTATATGCATAAAATATTTTTTAAATTGTATAAATAAAATGTCAGGTTGGTATGGTTTCGGTTTGATTTTTTTTTTTTGGTTAAAACCAAACCAAATCAATTATGGTTGGGTTTTTTTTCCAACACCAAACCAAATCAAACCAAACCACAGTCAGGTTTTTTTCCTCTGCTTGACTCGGATTATTGGATTAGTGTTGTTTATCGGTTTTCTTTATGCACCCTTACTAGGCACCGGAGGTAGCTAGTTACTCCGACGGGGGTAGAAAGAAGTCAGGCTTCCTCCGGGACAGTGATGATAACTGACCACTTTCGGCCAAGGTCCATGCTTGGGGCGGGGAACCAGTTGATTATTTTGGGCTCAAGTTCAGCCCGCCAACTCCGAGGATGAGCCTTTCCTCGTCACCTCTAACTCACCCAACCCGGAGAAGTCTTCTAGAGCAGTAGAGTCCACACCTTCAAAAAAGGAATAAAGGGGATCATCCGCACCATGGACCCCTTCGTTGGATCTTTCCTTCGTCGTTCAGGCTTCGTCGAAAATAGAATCTGTGAACGAAGGCGACCCCAAAATTTCTATGACACCGGACGGAGCGGAACTGACACTCCTTCGACTTGCGGACCAGTCGTCTCCTTAGTTTTTTCTTCCGGAGCTTGGAGAACTCGGATCCCTCCTTCTCTTCTTCTCTCCTGCTGTAGCCCAGGCTATCCCGAAGCGAAGGGATCAACTAACAAGTCTGCAACCCCTACTAAAGGCCTAAGCTCAATGGTCTTATGCAAGTCTACAAAAAGAAAAGAGAGGGAATAAGAACATGGTGCTGAAAAGGGGAGGCCTAGTGTTACTTTTTCCGGAAAGAAATCTTACCGTGGGAACGGGCCTCCCACCGACCTTTTGAGAGTTTGCGCCAGGAGCATATGCGAGCAAATGGCCTCGATCCACTCCATGAACCGAGGAATGACGTTTGTGACTCGAGCAAAGGCTGCATCACCAAAAATACCGATGAGGAAAAGGGAAATGAAACATAAAAACGACATATGAAGGAAAGTATACTTACGTGATATATTCCACTTCTCGGGGAATGGCCTTAATTCAGCAGGGATCAGGTCTGCGGTCCTCACCCGGACAAAGCGTCCCTGCCAGAGCCGATCCCGGTCCTTATCGATGCTAAAAAATGGGGCTTCGCTAGCCCGTCGTATGAGCTTTATTAGTCCCCCTCAGAAGATTCAGGGACTATACATGCAGAGTAGCTGATCGATGGTGAGCAAACAGGAGTCGACTTTGTTCACAAAAATCATAGGACTATTACGATCCTCCATAGTGACGGATGGATCTGACCGAGGCATACGTCATACCTCCTACAGAAGTCCAATATGACCGGGTCCACCAAGCCCAATGTGAAGGGGTAATTGTAAACACTCCAATACCCCTCCACGTGGGTAGTAATGTCGTCGTCGGGCTCGGGGATTACTATGTCCTTACCCGCCTAGCCGTAGTCATTTCGAACCACAGGAAGGATGGCCTCGGTGATGGAGCAAATGTACCTCGATATCGCCTCGCATCGGCCTTGTATCGACGAGGGCTTTTTTGACTTAAAGTCGTCCGCGACTGAACACCCCCCAGGGACGAACATTTTCAAAGGACGCTTGGCTGCCGGTTCATTGATAGCCGCGCCCGGAGCGAGCCTCTCGAGAACAACTACATCGGGAGCGGTCTCCTCGACTTAGGTGGTCGATCGTGAAGAAGAAGAAGCACCCTTTTGGGGAACAGTCTTGGAAGTCTTCGCCATTGATATGTGGAAAAAAGTTTGAAAGTGTGAAGGAAGATTGGGAGATGAAGGGTAAAAACTTGCTAGAAAAATCAAGCACGATGGCTTGGGTAGAAGATAAATAAAACCTTGCAACTTGTTGAAAAATCTTGAAGAACGATGGTAAAAATGTTGGAATATGAAGAAAGACAGTGGTATCCTGAAGGTTCGAAGGTAGAAGTTTGGTCAGAAGTAAATAATGAACGAAGGAAGGGGTATTTATAGTGGCTTTGCCCCGTTTCGCATCTGGGGACGGCCCGCTGATGGCTGACATGCGCTTGAAGTCATTATGACGCGACTGGCGGGATGTTTCGAGTTCTTTTTCGTTTCTGTCATGGCATATTGAAGAAGGAATCGAAGAGCTCATGACGTTTCTCGGCGTTTCCGTAAACTTACCCTCCGAGAAACGAGGGGACTATTTGTATACGGTGTTATCGAGCCCATGGGCCGCCTCGGTTTCTTATAAGGTAAACGGAGCAAGAGGCGTTATGACAAGGGACCAGAATCGAGGCAAGGATCCCCTCGAGCTGAGATCCGGGAAAAGCGCCCGAACTCGGGAGTATTGGGGCCGTGACCCAGGGTTCAATTCGAATCCCTAAGGCATTGGAGAGCACTACCAGGCGATCAAGCACGAGCAACAGTAGGCCATGATATTCTTGACCAGCCGGATATCACGGTGTGGATCTCGACAGAAATCCAGTAATTGGTTAAATGGAAGGTTTTTACCTTTTATGGAATTGTATTTAGAGCAGGACTTCCCTACTATATAAATGGGGGTCTGATTATTCATTAACCACACTATAACACGCATATCAAGGCAACATACTATTATTTTTCTGTGTTATTCAAAATTCTCATTTTTATTCATCAGTGCTCAGTTATTGTGAGTTTGGGATCGAGGAAAAATATTTCATTAAGGTTGTTGTTGATTCCGGAACCTCCCCCTTAAGCGGTTTGACAATTTATTACGTCCTCTATCTGTTTAATCTAATGCAATTTATCGTTTGTATTGAATTAATCTGCATATTCTTAAAACTACTTACAAATTTAATTGTTATCCGTTTTTGAGGATAAACATAAATAAAAGTAAACGGAGGGAGTAAAAAAAAATTATTTTTAAAATATTGGACTAAGTAAAAGTGAACGAATGGATGGAGTATTAGTTATAGAAGATACGTAATATATATACAAATTGTTATCTTTAATTATTCGCGTGTATCGTTTTCCCTTTAGATGTAGTTGTCCTTTGGATAAGTACAGGCACTAATCTGACCAAATAATTAGGAGTAATAAATTCCTGACTTCCCTATAAAGATGAGAAACTATAATTTTATTATCCACGGTTGTACAAGTTGACCGTAGTGCTTATCGTTGTGTGAAGATACTATGTAAAGATAAAGAATGTAAGGCACCATCCGTAACTCTAATTTACTCTACTTTTCCTTTGGATTTGAACGACATGTTGCCCCTAAGTTGGCTGTCTATCTTTTTAAAGTTACTGTAATTTCTATGCGAATAATAATTTAGTGCTCTTACAGGAAGTGATTATAAATAATTTGGTATAAGATGTTAAATTAATATAACTAAATCCCTTTTACAACCTCTAGGTTATCCACTAGTAGGTTAACAATTCCAACTCACCACCTTAAATAAGTCGAAAAAATAAATCATGTTATGAAAAGGAAACTTCGTTGGAAAGCTTTAAAATTAGGTACATTCTTTTTAACAATCTTTTGATAAAGTTTTGAATAATCTTTGCATACATCGTGTGGCGTTCTATGTATTGATGACTAGTAAGAAATATGTTTATAAGACAGCCGCCACCTCCAAAACGTTTTAATATTCCAAAATAGACCTTTATTTGTGTTTGGCCATAAAATTTTTATTTTTACTTGAAGATGAATTTTGGAGTTTTATTAAAATTTAAATAAATTACTTTTCAAAATTTTCACTCATCTTTTACAAAAATACAAAAACAATCCAAATAATATACAAGTCCAAACACAATTCTAATTTTCAAATATCATTTTCACTTAAAAAAAATTTCACTTATTTAGAAATTTTATAATTCTTATGTGCAAACGCCCACTTAAACTATATAAATAGAGCTCTTCTTTCTCTTCCTCCAAAACAGGGAAAAGAAGAGAAAAGAAATGCCGGCTCTCACTAAATTCTTCTCTCATTTTCACGAACTGATCAACATTTTATTCTATTCATGGCTTCCTAAAGTACTAAGGTTTCTAGTGCTGGTTTCACTTGTTTCAGTCAGTTTATATGTACAGAGACAAGAAAAACACAAGTGCAGGAAAATAATAAACAAGAAGAGCTCTAAATTTGTGTACAAAAAGAGGAAGTTACTGGGCTTAGCGGCTACAGAACCACTTGATTGTGCGATTTGCTTATGCGAATTGGAGCACGGAGATAAAGGGAGGAAGATTGAAAGTTGCAGTCATATATTCCATGAAAATTGCTTAGATAAATGGCTAATATACGGCAAGGGACAAGCCACGTGCCCGCTTTGCCGGAGCGCGATTATACCGGAAAATATGGTGGAAGATCACCGGAAAGTTGAAGATGAAGGACTGACGTTTACTATCTTTGAGGAAGAACTTGCTCTTCTGTTGCTCTCTGGCTTGAGTAATGGATGTTGCACTCAATGGCGTTTCTAGTTACATATTTGATATACATTCTAATTCTTTTATTAAATATTTTTCATTAAATCGGTAAAATAGCTTGAGAGGAAAGAAAAATATTCTTTTTGTACAGGAAATAATTTTATTCTACTTGCTTGTCCATAACATAATTTTCTTGATGTAATACAAGGATTGGTTTCGGGAGGGACTTAAAAATGTTGGAGGGTTTTACCAATAAACCTCACATTTGTGAACTTTTTATGGACTTTCGGTTGTTCTTTGTACTACTAGTAAGTATTATTATTTTGTGGTTGTTTTATCCAACTCTAAATTACTAATGCCAGCACGAATTGAAGACCTTTTTTATTTCGTTAAAAGTACGCTATAATTTGACCTGTATAGGTGTTTGATTAGTTGTTCCCTACACTAGTGCTTTGCAGTGTGAAAAGTGAAAACACAAAAGGTCCAGAAGCACTTCGTTTAGACTAAGGCAGGCTAATGATCCGGTTTCTACCGGACCGGACCCGGGCTGGAAACTGGTCTGGATTGGTGAAAATTAGATCATTAGAGGTTGCACGAATCCTGCCTCCGGTAACGGGACGATTCGTCCGTTAAAAACCGAACGGACCGGAACCGGTCAGACCGAGCCGGACTAGACCGGATCGGACCAGTCCACAAAAGAAAAAATTTGTCCGTTAACTAGCTATTGGCAACAGCTCTTTTGACCTCCTAGTCGTTGGACAACGGCTAAAAACGGTCACTTTCACCTTATAACTACCCCTAACTATTTTTTCCCTATAAATACCCTATTATTTCATCATATTTTTTACACAAATCATCCAATTCTCTCAAACTCTATAATATTGCTATTTTGCTACTTTGACTATTTGTTAAAATTATACAATTTAGCTACTTTATCAAGTTTTAATTGGAGTTGCTATCAAAGTTATATTTGGCTACTTGGTGAAGTTTTCAATTATCAAGTGTTGGGTAAATTGGAGGCGCTACTTGGTTGAAATATCAATTTGGCTCATCCTCAGACTAGTGGACAAGTTGAAGTGTCAAATAGAGAGATAAAACAGATTCTGGAGAAGATGGTTAGTGCAAGTAGGAAATATTGGGCTGCAAAGCTTGATGATGCTCTACGGGGATACCGGACTGCCTACAAAACTCCAATAAGAGCCTTCCCTTACAAGCTGGTTTATAGGAAGGCATGCCATTTACCAGTGGAACTTGAGGACAAGGCCTATTGGGCGATTAAGAAGCTGAACTTTGATGCAGATTTAGCGGGTCAAAAACGGTTGATGCAATTGAACAAGCTTGATGAGTTTCGCTTGCACGCGTATGAGAATTCCAAGTTATATAAAGAAAAGACCAAGCGCTGGCATGATAAGAATATCCTTAGTGAGTCATGTGCCATGTGTGAAGTGAGATTTTTGTGTAGTGCATGTCATTGTACTTGTGTCTAGAACTTGCCCCGTATGTGAGTCGAAGCGAATTTTTAGGTGAGGCTCAGTTTGAAAAATGATTTTAGGTTGTCTTTGTTCTTTTTGAGCTTAATGCATATCACAAATAAAATCTGTCCATAATTAACCCTTTTGAGCCCATAGACTTTTATTTGGCACTCACATTACAAGCCTATTCCCCTTTGTTCTTAATTGACATTGTTTTGATTTTTTTACCTCTTAATGCACTTTATTTGTGAAATGAGCACTAAAAGAAGTAAGGAGGGAATTTGGGTGGCTTTGGGTGGAACCAATGAAAGGAAGAAAGGTGCAGTTGTTTTGTAAAAGAATATACCATTACCGAAAATTGTAAAGAAAAAAAATTTGAAAAAAAAAAGAGAAGGAAAATATAGATGAATAAATTGACATCTTGTTCTTGCTAGTGGGTGTGAATTAAAGTAGTGCCTAAAGAAAGAGGGAACGTTGTTGGGGATGATTTTAGTTGTGAAACTAAAGTTGGGATTGAAGAATATGTGCATAAAATTAATTATGTGATGTGTTGAAGTCCTTAGAAGGACTAGCCACTATTCCTATATATATCTTACCCGTCCTTAACCCACATTACAACCATAAAAAAGTCCTAATTAATTTTAGATCGAGCGAGCCTACATTAGTGGGGATTTACATTAAGGGCAAGCATACGGTACCAATTGCATGCATGTGATTTCTTTTGTGAGAGTGAGCGATTTTCTTTGATATATATGAGTCCTTAAAATATATTTGAGAATTTGATTTGAATGTGTGGATTCAACTTACTCTTTTATTCTTGTTGTGAGAGCACATGGTTTCATGAGGGATAGGTAACGTTATTAGACTTCTCTAGGATGTTGGGTGTTCAAGCCATGAGTGCATTGTGACACTGAGTTAGTTTTAGAGGCTAGGATTGTTATAACCATGTCGTCTTTATTGTGAATATTTTTGAAGAATGGCATAAGAAAAGTGAAGTGTAAGTGACTGCATATGCTACAGTTTAATTGTTGCTATCAATCGTGGTCATTGGTGTAGTGTGCTTCAAATGTGTAAATATAAAGTGCTCAAGAATAGTGTTAGTTGTTGGTTGCTCAAGGACGAGCAAGAGATTAAGCGTGGGGTGGTGATGTTTGGCTAAAATTCTTTGTCATTGCATGTAATTTGCCTTTCATTATACCTTGATCTTGTTAACTTTGGTATGAATATTTATGACTCGAGCTTAATAATGGCATTTTTATGTGCAAGAGTCAATTGGAAGTGATTTGGGGAGTTTGCATGCAAATTAACATCAAAAAGGGAAGAATTTGGAGGAAGTATAAGTTGATGCCTAGGAATGCTTGGACATGAATTGGAGAAAAGTTGCACGAAACGGCACCTTAGAGCTACAAAATGGAGCAATAAAAGAAACGTGAAAGGCAATGAAAATTCATGGCTATAGACAGTGCAAGGCATTATCCAGGGCACTGTCTTTGACATCCCAGACAATGCATCGCACAGAAACAATGGCGGCATAGATAGTGCCTAGCGCAGAAATATTTTTTTCCCCGGAATGTGCCTCACGCCGACAATGCCATCCAAGCAAATTTTAATTCCTCACTAGTTTTGGACATATAGACCTCGGCCCCTACTCTATAAATGCCTCTTAAAGTTAGCTTTTGAAGGGTTGGATATTTTTTGGAGGCAAGAACATCACGTGGAACAACTTTTGGATGAGAAAATCATCGAGTTCTTCATTCCTTCATATTTTTCTTTGTAATTTGTTTATGCAAAATACTTGGAAAGTTGTTACTACGAACATGAGCGGCTAAACACTCTAGTTTCTAGGGTTGTGATTGACATGATTATTAACGTTTATTAATTACATCTTCGTTAATTCGGATTATCATCTTGTGGTTGTTTCTTTAATTCTATTTTTAACTTGTGAATTGTTGTAGCTACCAATTCACCTTACAATCTATGCATGCTTGGGAACCATGTTTATATTAAAGTAGAACTAAAGAGAGCTTGTTTCTGAACCTGTAGCTCGGGGAACGATTTCGATGTTAGGATAGGAATATACCTAACAGTCTTACTTAGTTAAAAATCATATTATATTCGTTCATGATAGACTCAATACCATAGGAATATATGATTGATATATTGTGGATAGGCGAGTAGTATTGTGGGAACATGCTACTCATATAAATGATCCGGTCAATTAGCAACCATTGATAATCTGGATTAACAAGTGTGGTTATTGAACTGGATAGGATTGATAAATCGACCACAACCCTGGAATCTTTATTTTCTCTGAGCAAAATCCAAAACACACGTTTGCATCCCTGATAAATTAGCTAATTACTTGTTCAATATTTGCAAAAGTAGTTTAGTAGATAAACAACATTTTTGATTATCTTGGACAAATAATTAAATTTAGTTTGCTTAGTTAACGATTAATCTAAGTTTCTGTGGGTTCGACATCGGACTTTCGAATCACTTTATTACTTCACGGTCACGTCTACTTGCGTGTACTCAACTGAAAATAATGAAAAACCTTACTTAGTAGAAAAAGGAAAATTAGGAAAGGAAGATAGAAACAAGGATATTGCTCCTACAGAGAATCGATCTCGCACTCATGAGGTCAGTGATAGCCATTAGAAGGGATGCTGAAACACTGGCACCCAAATAGACTTTGTACCATCGCTTTAATATATTTATTTCTTTACAGATATATTACATACATAGTAATATTCATCGCGAAACGAGCGGATAGCGTGGCACCCCTACCTCATAAGGTAGATCCGTCCCTGCACACGCTGCCAACGTTATCCTATACATTTCTGCAAATGCATTCTGCCCTCTTGCATATGTTTCTGCCCAATGCAGCTCATCTTTCCAGGTCTTGGCTTGCCTCTTTATGTTCTGGAATTGTAGTAGATGCCCCCAAATGTGTGCAGACAAAGAACATTGGAAAAATAAGTGGTCATACTGCCTCGGTACCATAGAGTGGACAATCTTGGTTAATCATCATGCCCATTTTATCAGTCTATCCTTTGTGGGCATCCTACCAAGCTCAACTAATCTTATGATGAAGATCCATTTGGGGTATTCATAGTTGTTGCATATCAATTTTGTCCATTGTACCTTCGGAAAATCTTCTCTCCTTTTGACATACATTTTTTGTGTGGAGAACATAGGCATGTCCTATAGGTTAATCTCGAGGATATCTGCTTTCTCCACACAACTATTTAGTTTCAATATTTTATGTACCATCCAAGAGGCTTGCTTAGCCTTCGTGTTCCAAATTTCTCTCTTTTTTATGCAATATGTGTGAACCCATATAACCCACAATCTATCTTTTTTGCAACACAGATTCCATAAAAGTTTACTGATAGCTGCTTTATTCCATATAGCAATATCAATAAGTGTTCAAACATCCTGCAGATTGGGGATAACATATTTTTTCCCATGCAAGCAAAGCCTTTTTAGTCAATTCCACTCTACATGTCCATAAGAACCTTTAACATGTATATTCAATTAATTTTACAACCTTTCTGTGAAGTACAAATACTTGTGACCAGAAGACTTGAACAGAAATTAGGGTCCGATAGGGCTTTAACGTAGGTTGTGGGGACCGGTGAGATGGTGGAGGTTGCGGCTAGGTTGTAGCGAGGGTTGGGTTTGACAACCCCGGCTTTGGCACGGGTTTGCATTTGATGATTATTGGTGGGTGTAGTGGTTGTGGATGGGGATGGGTCAGTGGATGCAGTTTTTGGGAGGGATTGGGTGGTGTTGGTTGATGGAATGGATGAAGGATTGTTGGGTGGAGGTGTGGGTGTGGCGGTTGGGCCGGTTGATGGAGTGGGTGTGAATGTAGGTTGGAAGAATGGTGAAAGATGTGGAAGAGGTTCATCTAAGAATGTATAAGTTGTGGGAGATAAAGGTTCGTTGAATGGGAACGTATGTTCGTCAAAGACAACATGACGTGAGAGATGAACCCGCCCGGAGATGGGGTCATAGCAACGGTAGCCACGAAAATCTGGTGGGTATCCTAAGAAGATGCAACGGGTTGATCGAGGGGAGAGTTTGTTGGTTTGGGTAGCCGACATGTTGGGATAGCACGCACAACCGAATACACGAAGGTGATCATATGTTGGATGGCGAAGGTAGAGGGCAAATGCAGGTGTTTGGAAGTGCAGTCTATTTGTAGGAAGGATATTGTGAAGATAGGCGGCAGTGTGAAGTGGTTCTACCCAAAAGGTGGATGGAAGACGAGCATGAACAAGAAGTGCCCGGATAATGTCATTTAAATGGCGGATCATTCTTTCGGATCTACCGTTTTGTTGGGATGTTTGTGGGCATGAAAAA